>JAADWP010000082.1:0-48902 GCA_023336215.1 Globisporangium iwayamae | reverse complement strand
CCCCCCCCCCCCCTCGCTTGATTTAAGGCAGTCGGAGGAGCGTTTGGTTTGTGGTGTCAATTCACTTGATAAAACCAAGGTGCTAGGTAGATGGACCACTTTCAACCACGTCCGGAGTTGACGCTCTCGCCGGCTCTCGCGGTCGCTGTCTCGTTTGGTTCCTCCCCTCCATTTTACTGTACGTACGCATGCTCGTCCCGTCCTCATGGCCCGCATGGCATCTCATCCATTCCCATGCGTTCGTGACCGGGAGTGGCTTGGCAACCTCAGCTTGAAGCTAACTTCTTGGTGTCGAGCAGGACAGGCGTCACACACACACGTGGGTTCGTTGTGTCGGACGAACTCAGCTCAGCAAGCTGGAATGCACGTTCGGATAAAGGGACCCGCACGGTCCATTTCTGCCACCATGTATGTTAGTACTCCCGGTCGAGCGTGCGTGTGTCTTGAAACCGAGCGAGCTGGTGACAAGGCGTGGCGCAAACCCACTGGGTTCACAGGTTCCAACTCTGCCCATGATGTGGATGCGGGGTCCCAGCCAAATCGAGAGCAATGATTCGCTGCATCTGATTTGCTAAGCCGTTAGACATCATGGATAGTGTCCATCCGATCTGAGCCGCTCAGTCGAACTGTACGTCTACACCTAAGTTGGCTGCTGAAATGTTGAACAAACGCGATTGCAATGGCGACTGCGCGAGTGAGACCAGCAGACGCAGCGGTGGGTGGGGGACAAAGCTTTTCATCAGATGTCACGACAAACTGACGAGACGACCAATGTGGCGTTTTGCCAGGCGAAGCACCAGAGCGCGCGGTATCTTACATTGTCCACTCGGTATCACTGCGGGTCCATATCAATGCGGAATTAATACACGCGTGCTACCAGCTTGAACGTGGAGTACCTCGCCCACTTACCCCAGCAAGGTATGCACTGGCAGCAGCACTTGGGTTCGTTCAGGAGCGCTCGTGCTCTTGGGTCTCTGTTGTGCTGGTTGTGCATGTGCCGCGTGTCCGCTGCATACACCAGGGCTCACTGGCGGAGCTCGAGCGCCGCGTAGATACGCACGAGCAACGAACAGCAGATCGCAAGCGACTATCTACACGAAGAGCAAGCTCGCGCTGGCTGGCAGGACGGATGTTGGTTCTGAGTCAAATTGGAAAGTGATTAATGTTATGCAATGCCAAACGAGCTGCTCTTGTGTGTGCTATAAGCTCCTTACGCTCCTGCACATCATGATAACTACTCACTACGAAATGTACCCACCCGACAGCGCCTGACTTGATCTTCATATGCTTGGGAAATGCATGTGCAACTGCAACCCGTTCTCACCTCCACGAGATGAGCATGAGGAAGTGTAAGATGCTTCAACAGCGGAGCACATGGATCGCCACCATGATGTCTGCTTCAAACGGCAGTCGCCGCCGACACATAGAGCATGTTGCGCGGCTCAGCCTCGACGAGGACGCTGTCGCCTCGCACCTCTCGGATACAGAGGCCAACTTCAACAAGGCAATCACTCAGCCGCTATGGAAAGTACATGTCAGATTATCTAAATTAATATAGTTAAATACTCGTTAATTTTATATTACTCTGTTTTGGCTGTGGGGCCAACAGGGTGCCCTCAGTCATAAAAAAAACACCACCGCCACCACCACCACTACCACCTCTCCAACGGACGAGCTCGCGTTGTACGGTGTACATGTAGCGCCTTGCCTTGTGGCCTCATCTGAAAAAATAAAAAGCTCAGCTAAAAAACGTTCCCACCTTCCGCAGCTGCTCAGCCAGTCAGCCGCTATCGATTTCGTGAGCAGCTCAGCTCAACGACCGAGCTGAGCAACTCGCGTGTGTAACATTCAGTTCAGCTGAGCAAGTTGGTTCGGGCTAGTTAGCGGTTGAATGAATGGACATTAGGGTCCAGCGTGTCTGATGGCGCGTTATCGACAAGTACCCTAGCAAACCGGGTACAATATAACATGTGCTCCCCATGCAGCTGTAGCACTAGTAGTGATGAGGTGCGCAAGTGAACAGCCACACACACGCTTTGCAGCATTTTATGAAGCGAGTGGCATTCCCCATTGTGAGCCCGCTCAGACTCCGCTGATAAGCTCTACACATTCGCTATTGTATTCTATAGCGCCATAAAGCTAAACCTGTCCAGCGCAAGGAGTCCGCCCACGCGCGCGAATGCTGCTCAACCTCAGTACATTCAGTATCGTTTAGCAGCTAAACAAAAACGTTATCGTAAACTTAGACACGAGCGTTGCAGAGTCGGTTCGACGTATGGGTAGGTGGATAACTAGCGGAAATGCAATGCTAGCCGGCCCACAAGTGAGAGCTGGAACTGGCCATGGCGTGCCTGTGACAGCGACCACGTGAGGGTTCATGGGGCGCAAAAAACGAGCTTAAAAGTCGGCAGAGTCAGTAATATCAATTTAAGCAGTTTATCAGTCTGCACTTGCTACGTTCAATCTTGAGTGATAAGTCATTCTTACTTTGTATTAAAATAGAAAGTCTAAATGAATGCTACACACAGAACAAACAGCAAACAAACGATTTTTGACAAGCGTTTGTTTGCTGTTCGGCCCTTCGTTTCTCTCGACAATGTGACACAAACGCCCAAGAGTGCGAAGCAGTCCGCGAGTGTGGATGAACGGATGGATATTTGGAGCGATCGCTTGATCAAACGAGGCTTTTACGGCCTGAACCGACTGTCCAGTAAGTGTCAAAATGGAGCTCGTCCTGCAAACGTCAGTCAGTCTTGGCAGCGATTACAGAGACTGCACAACAAAAAGAAAAAGATATCAGCTCATCTTCACGAGTAGACCGAATTTCGCATAAACATAGCACCTGCTTTGTACAATTTAGCTCGGAAAAAATGAATTTGAAACATAAATTCAGTGTATTATTCAGCTACTCTGACAGAACATGCTTTGGATAGCTATATGCACTTATTTAGTGACTTGTTGAAAACTGGCCAGTGATCACAGTATTATGGACAGATGAAGCACACGTGATCTGACCCCCATCCCCTTCCTTAGACACCCTGGCCATGTAAATCAAAAAGTGCGTCCGAATGGACGCGAGGAGCTCATCTTGCATTCATCCTCGCTCGCTGACCTGCTCAGCCTGGAACGGAGGTCACTCGAGATCTGACCGTCCATCACAGTAGCAGTAGCAGCAGCAGTAGCAGCGCACTCTCTGTCTCACAGCTCAGTCCATACACAGCACAATACAGGCATGAAGTTCCCGACTGCGACGCCCATGTTCCCACCCGTGGTGCTTAGCCCCACTGAGTGCAATCGCTACGAGCTGCTCGCGCAGACGCTCATTAGCGACACACTCGCCGAGTACGACCTCTACAACGATATCCAGCACCGACAGGTGAGCAAGAAGCTCTGGAAGGTCATCAAGGCGCGCGAGAACATCACGGTCTACAAGGACCGCACGTACAACCCGGACGACAACGTGCACCGCGGCCTGGCCACGGGCATCACGGCCAGCGACTCCAATGCATCCAGTGGTGATGAGATGACGACTCCGGCTCAGGCGTCGTCCCACCAGCAGCAGCGTGGTCACGCATCGTCTACTGCGTCCCAGAGCTCGTTCTCACACTCGTCCTCGCTACCGGCGGTGATCCTGGACTCGATCCCGGCGGGGGCGTGGAACCTGCCCAAGCTGCTCATGGCCGGCACGCTCGCTGGCACGCTGGATGAAGTCATGTACGGGCTCTCGACACCCGACCCGGGACTCATCCTGCTCAAGGCGTACTACTCGCAGGACGAAGTAGTTGACGGCCAAGTGCTCGCGCAGATCCATGGACCGTCCCCAGCCGAGCCGTTCCGGTTCCTGGGCCTCAAGTGGCTCGTCAAGGGCAACCCGCCAGGCGTGAACGCGCTTGTGCTTCCCCGTGACCTCGTGTTGCTCGAGTCCACGGGCATGATGACCCACCCCACCACGGGTGAGCGCATCGGGTACTTCATGATGCACTCGGTGGACGTCCCGACGTGCCCGGAGCTACCCAAAAAGAGCGTCATCCGCGCGCACCTCTCGACGTGCTACATCTTCAAGGAGCTCCCCGGTGGCGTCGTGGACATCTACATGAAGGGGTTCTTTGAGCTGGCTGGTCGCATCGCAGATCCGATCGCGATCGTCTCGGCCGCCAACGGGCTGCTCTGCTGCTGGAAGGCCGTTGTGTGCGCGCAGTCCAAGAAGCTCGTGTGGATGCTCAAGCACAAGGTTCGCGAGGAAAATAAGCGCCGCCTCGTTGACGGCCCCAAGTCGCAGAAGCAAACGGCGCCCAATTGCGGCATGTGCGCGAAAAGCTTCAAGATGTTCAGCCGCGTGGCGTGCTGTCAACTGTGCGACGGCGCCATGTGCTCGCGCTGCCGCGTGAGCGTCAAGCTCGCGTTCCCGCGTCCAGGCGAGAAGGACATCCGCCTCAAGAGCGTCGTGCTCTGCAAGGGCTGCATCACGAGCTGCAGCAAGCAGAGCACGCTCGAGATCGCGCAGCAGGAGGTGCTCTCCGGTCGCTTTGGCTCGCTCTATAGCTCTTCAGCGGCAAGCTCACGGCCATCGACGAACTCGACCGCGTCGACTACACGAGCGTCCGCCGACACTGTTGCTACTAACAGCGAAGCCGCGCTCGAGGCACCCTCTGCGTCCTCGGTGGACTCGGATGCGATCACGTGCGGCGAGTTCGGCGCTTACTACTCGGACGACGGCGACTGCGAGAGCCAGGACGAGGTGCGTCCATCCGCGGACGACATGGCAGCATTTGTCGACACCAATGGAGTTGTTACAAACGATTGGAGCGCCGTGCCTCCCGCGACCCGCCAGCAGTACCTGGACAGCGTGCAGGGCCGCACACCGGAGGAGCAGGCTATGTGGAAGCGCATGGCACAGCTCCATCTGCAGGCCGAGCACTTGTACCAGTTCACGAAGAAGAACACCGAGACACTTTTCCACGGCAACAACCCAGCGGTAGCGGGTGTGAGCTCCACGAGAGGCGTTGAAGTGCTGATGTCGCCGGCAGCATCAGAACATCATTCGCTCTCGCCGCGCATGAGCATTGATTGATTCACTCGTTCATTAACATAGCATAGCAAACAGGTGATAGTGTGTCATAGGATTTATAATGCATGTATGTGTGAGTGAGTGAGTCTTGTTGGTCGATCCTTCTGAGTTCCGAGCGGTGTGATTTATACCATAGCTGCACTCAGTCATCGCTGGTTTCGCTCCCGCTAGAGCTGGGAATGTCATTTGTTTTGCCGGCACTGTTACCACACAGGGAGGTTTGGATGTCTACGTGGACATTGTCGACGCCGCCCGTAATATATTCTCACTGTATGTTATGTTAATGTACACTTTGGCTACCAGTACGAAGAGGTTTCATCGTCGTCGTGCTGCTTTCGCTGTTGTTGTTGCTTGTCTGGGATGACCTTCTGTTGAGTCATTGGCATTGGTTGGCTGCCCTGTGGCTTGTCCTATTGGACCTCGGTCTCTGGGGTCTTGAGTTCTCTCTCTCCGTTTCTACTCGATGTCATCGTCGAGCGCGAGGCTCGAGAGCAGCGAGAGCGGCGGCGCCATGCTGGATGCGATCAGCACGGTCTCAGTCGTGCGCTTGGCGTACTGGTACACGTTCTCGGCGGTCTGGTGGAGCTCCGTGATGCGCGCGTAGAGGTCGAGTTCCTGGCTATCGCCGCTCGTAGAGCTCTTGAGCGCGGCGTTTGAGCGCGCGCTGTGGGTCCACTCGCCATCGTCGCGTTTGAGCTCAATCACGCTGTCCTTGCGCTCAAAGTCATGGACTTCACTATCGTCATCATCATAGTAGTCAGCTTCGCTCTGCTCGGGAATCTCAAGAGTCTTCTTTCGACTTGGAGTCACCAATGATGAAGATGCTGATGCCGGAACTGAGGCGTCCGACGCGGTGGAGGACGGTGAGGACGACTGCACAAGCATGTCCACGAGGTCATTCAGGTCTTCAGTCGACATGTTGCTGCTCGAGACCGTGTCCATGGAGATCGTGCGCGGGCCGCGTTGGCTCAGGGCCTTGCTGCTGGAAGAAAGCGAGCTGGGCGTCGACTCCGAGTCTGTGGTGAGCAGCGTCGCGCCGATGTCTTGGAGGCTCACCTGCTTAATGATCGATGACGGGAGCGTGAGGCTCTCATTCTGCTTCTCTGAAGTATGAGACTGAGACCCCTCTTCTGAGACCAGTGGTGTCTCCATGAGCTCTGAGCTCGAGACTTCTGGTGATGGTACACTTGGCTTCTCACGTGGTGGTGAAACCACTGGATGGGTCTTGGTCTCCGCTGGGACCGAGCCGTACATTCCTGCGAGGATCTCTTGCGTGGCCACTTGGAGCGTGTCCTGGGACTTGTGGTGCATGACACAGGTCCGACAGAGGTTCACTGCCATGCGCGTCACGAGCTTTATCGTGCGGCTGTAGGAGATGGCTGAGGTAGCGATGCGTGGGATCGTGAGCTCCCGCTGGTCGCGGCACTTGGAGCAGAGCAGTGCCGAGCAGAGTCGGCACGAAAGGATCGTGCTGAACTTGGAGAACAACCGAGAGCACGTAGCGCAGTTCTTGGCCTTGGCGTTGTCGGGCGAAATCGTGCGCACGGCCCCACTAAGCTGCCGCTTGGTCAGCTCCCAGCCGATCTTGCGGTTGTGCGACGACGTCAGTGCACGCCCGACGCTGATCAAGCTGTTTGCCACGGTCTTGGCCGCCAGCGAGTCCGTCACGTTCCCGTTCAGCTCCACGAAGCTTTTGAGGTACACGTCGATGCGGCTGTCAATGCCCTTGAACAGGTAGCAGAGTGACATGCGCGCGCGCACGATGGAGAGGTCGTTCAATTCGCGGCACGCTGAGTGCTCCACCGAATGCAGCACGAAGTAGCCCACGCGCGATCCGTTCGCCCGCGTGCGGACACCCATGGACTCGACGTACACGAAGTCGCGTGGTCGCACAACCGCGCCAATCGCATTCGAGTGGCCCTTGACGAGCCACTTGAGCCCCAGGAAGCGCAGTGGGTCGTCCGGAGTCGGACCCTTAATCTCGTGCAGCACCTTGGCGTCCACGATCTCATCCTTGGTGTACGCCGACTTGACTTGGGCGTACGTCGGGTTGGGTGACGACATGCCATAGACCATATCTTCGACCGTGCCGACCATTGTCCCGACAGCGAGTAGCCGTGGTAGGCCGCGCTCGGACGAGTTGGCCAGCGCTGCACAGGGCGTGGCTGAGACATTGTTGGATGCCGATGACGCTGAAGAGAAGCTCGCGGACGGCGAGAGCTGTGGGACGCCGGTGCCACCCCGTCCCGAGGTTGTGATATCATAGGTCGAGCCCGAGGTCGTGAAGTCATAGGCCGAGCCGGAAGCTGTGAAGTCATGCGTGGATGCTCGGGATGCGGACACAGACAAAGGCACCGATCTGCTCGAGCCGCGCACGCAGCGCTCGCGGTAGACCGTGATGTCCTCGCGCGCCTTGATGGGCTTCCATTGGAGCTTGCTCAACTGGCGCTTGTGCTGGTGGTTGAAGACGTCGTACTCGTCGAGCGCCTCGTCGATCACGCGGTCCGTGAGCTCCTCGTATTCGGCGCACTGCTGTGGTGAGAGCTGGATGCGCGGAAACACGTCCTCTTGGAGCGGGAACTTCATCGTCACGTCAGACTCGGGGTTCGTTTGTGAGCCGATTGAACACTAGGATGGCAGACACTGAACAACAGAGCCCGGACGTGTGCGCTCGAGTGGAAAATCGATTCTGACCCTCGACCTCGAAAGCGATCCGGTGGCTGTTGGCTTGACTCTTCGATCGATCCCATCAGCGTCTTCAAAGCTTTCTTGCTTACTTGCTGGCTGTGTTTTATCACGCAGTCAGTGGCTTCTTTCTGAACCCTTGTCGGCGTCGGCTGTTTTCTCCTGCTGGTCTTATCTCGTGTGCACTGCTGTGCTACTGTCACCCAATGTCGCTGATCTTTTGCGGGCGCTCTATTCTCTATGGAGAACTGGGCACTACCGAAAGGCACCACCCGCCGGGCTCGTCTTGGAGCTGATCAGCATTCGGTTCACCAGCAGGTCCACAGCGCCCCATGTGCTCGCCGAATCGTTCCTGCGCGCATTGCGCGAACGAGCCTCGCCTTTGAGAATCGAATCCCGGTATTAAAGCGCAATGCGAACCAGTCAACCCTAATATCTAAATACAGATTGGGGAAGCTCTCAACTTGAGGAGACTGCGGAGAAATGGGAACTTGAGACTTGCGCTGAGCTGAGAATGCACGATGCACCGAGTTGAGCTTTGTAGATGGTGAGGCCGGGAGAGGTGCTTGTGAACACACGCCATTCGAGCTTGGAGCTTCCAGAACTTCTTACGCTGGCACCCAGAGTGGTGACAGATCTTGGATCTTGCACAGTCAGCACCGGGATAGATATCTGAGACACTGTCTCAGAGCCATTGCGTCAATACGTGAGCACAGGGAGCGCAGTAAACACACGAGTAGGCATGCAGGTTACGATGCTATTATATGCACTCACCCACCACCGCGAGATCGCTTCCGATTGCGACGGCGGGAAAGCGAAAAATTGGTCGAGCGCCAGCTGGAATGGACTTGGGAAAGCTGAACCACGTGGCTTGCACCTCCACTACTGACTCGCGACCAAATCCAAATCCTTTTGGGGAGCTGACTGGTTCAACACGCACTGTGGTGTATGTGTCCAGATGGCGATGCCCATTCTCCCTCGTTGCACGAACGTTCTCGAGCGCATGGCGTTTGAAACGCGTCGTCACGAGACCTCTTCATTTCATCCAGCGGTCTTGAAGGAGCGGGAGCATGGCGACAATGTTCGCCATGTCCGCCGTGCAAACGTGAGTCATGCGAGCGCTTCAAGCGCTTTGAACCCTGTGTTGTGCAATGCGCTCCGTTTTTATCTCCTCTCTCTCTCTCTCCCTCACGCACACGCTTGGGCAACTTGAACCATCTTTCAATTCACACATAAATACTTGCCAACCTCTCGAGCCTCCTTCTACGTGTTCTTTCCCGTTTACTTTTTTGCCTGTGAAGCAGCGATCGTCATGGATCGCCCTGAACGAAGCCCAACGACGTTGAACTGGAACGGCTGCGAGAACGAGCGCAGCTTGCGGGAGCTCTCGCTGTCCAGATTGCCCTGCGATAGCAGCGTCTCCGTGTTGCGCTTGGCGACCTGGTACGTCTTCTCCGCCGTGTCGTGCAGGTCGTTCATCTGCATCCAGAGCTGCATCTGGTACGACTGCTTGCGAGGGTACTGGCCCGTTGGGTGTGCGTCCTCGCTGCCTAGAGCTGACGGGGTCGAGTCTCGGTCGTAGAGCGCAGACTGAGCCTGCACAACCGCATGCACCTCCGTGATGCGCTCCTGGTCGACGATCTGGTTGCCACTCGAGTTACCTCGGGTGACATGTGCACGCTCGTTCACTGTTTCACCACCGTCGTCAGTACTAACTTCGTCCTCGTTGCCTTCTTCGACGGGAAACTCGGACAGGTCTGGGTGGTAGAACACTTGCGGATTGTCGACGTCCTCATCGGTGTCCTCGTCCATGAGCGCGATGGACGACGAGTAGCTCATGCGGCCGTCCTCCGACTCCTCGTACACGGACGAAGTCGTGACAGACTCGAAGTCATCTTCACTGTGCTCCCCTTCCGCTGGAGGAGCGATGTAGTCCATCTCACGCAGAGTCACGTTCGTCACCGGCTCGTTTAGCAGCAGAATCGGTTCGTCGTCACGAGCTGGGGACCGAGAGGACCGCGAGGACGATCTGCGGGCGTCGCTCTCGTTCTCCATCGGGTCCAGATCCATGAGCGTCAGTGTATCGGTCGCCGTCGTGCCTCGCGAGGACCCCGGGCCACCTTCGCCATCTCCGTTCACGCTCCACGATATCTTCTTGACGCTTGAGCGTCTGCTGTTCTGCGGCGACGATGTGCACCGGTGTCGACTGCTCATGCGGCTCGCGTTCGACACTGCGGAGGCTCGCCCGACGCTCACGTTGTCATCGTTGTCCTTCTCACCAAGGATAGACGAGTAGTTGCTTCGCTCCGACAGTCGGCCGTCGTACATGCCCTCATACAGACTCGGATTCGCATACGAGCTACGTGTCGCGTAGGTCGCTGAGGATGACGCCCTAGTTCGAGAGCGATAGCGGCCGTTCCAGATCTCCTGCTTGGCGATCTCGGCCGAACTCTCGTCGCTCACGCTCGCGATGCACTTCTTGCAGAACACCATGGCCGTCTTGGTAATCATCGTGTCGAGCGTCTCCGAGCTCAGCTTCTTGTACACGCGGCAGCGGTAGCACATCTGCTCGTAGCAGAGCTGGCACGTCGACGACTTGGAGAACGTTCCGAACGACCGCCGGCACACACCGCAGCCTTTCTTCGCGAGGCTGACGCCGATCGTCGTGTCCCGGAAACTGTCGTGGGTGGCGAAGCCGGCGCCATTGGTGTTGGTACCGCGACCGCTGCCTCGGAAGTTGTTGGACGACGTGAAACTCGCCTTCTGATCGTTCTGCAGGAGCCACGCGAGCTTCTTGTTGTGCGCGCACGCGACCGACTTCCAGCAGGTACTCAGCGCCGACGCCGCGGACCGAATCGCCATGGACTCAAACACTTTGCCGCGCGGTTCAACCTTCGCAATCATGTACAGGTCCACAAAGCCGTTCGGGAGCTCGCGGTATAGGTAACACGACGACACCTTGGCGCGTAGAATGTTCCTGTCCGCGAGCTCTCTGCAGGTCGGGATCTCGACCGAGTGCATCAGATGGAAGCCGATACGATCGCCACTGGGGCGCATCATTACGCTCGAGTACTCGAGGATGATGAAGTCTCGAGGTCGCACGAACTTCTTCACCGCGCCCTGGTTCTCCTTGACGAGCCATTTGATGCCGAGGAACCGGAATGGCTCAGCGGGGCTCGGACCTTTCATCTGGTACAACACGGCGCCGTCGACGATCTCATCGTCCACGTAGGACGTCTTGACCCGCATGGACACCGCGTTCGGCGACGCGATGCCGTACATGACGTCGTCCAGCGTACCCTTAATTGAGCCGACAGCGAGCAGTGTGGGCAGATTCGTCGACTCGGGCTGCAGGCTGCGTTCCGTGATCGAGAACGCCGACGACGTGAGCCCGATGGTCTGTGCGAGTGGGTCCTCAGCCTCGACCTCGAGGTCTCCTAGCGCTCTGCTGCCGTTGCCATTGATGTTATTAATGCCGCCACTGCTGCTGTTCCACGTGACGGCGCCACGACTGCTGCCGCGCGCGATCGCGCTCATGTGGGCGGCGCTGCCGTGCAGCGCGCGATGCTTATACACGACGATGTTGTCGCGCTTCTTGATGGGCTTCCAACGCGCGACGTCGACGACGCGGCGGTCCTGGGACCAAAAGTGATCGTAGTCGGCTACGGTCTCCTTCACGAGCGAGTGCGCAAGGCGCTCGTACTGCTCCTCCTGGCCCTCCGTGAGCGTCACGGTCGGGAACAGGTTCTTCGGCAGCGGGTATTTCATCCCTGTTCGCCCTGGTCAGCCGCCGCGTAGCAGCTGTGTGTCTGTGTGTTGAGACCTGTACTAAGCAGGAGAGCGACCGCGCGCTTCTCGAGGGGCGGAATGCGAATGAGCAGGCGCACGCGAGCGTTGGCCGATCGCAAGGGACTGCCAGATGTGAGAAAGGTGGCGAATGTCGGTCCCACGCACAGGTAGACAATCAATCAATCGATTCGAGTGAGCGTGCGTTGTTCACGACGCTACAATAGAGTTGGATCGATGGGAATGCGTAGCTCGTTCGCCGAGCCACTTGGCTCTTTGCTTTGCTTCGTTGCTGCTTGTTGCTTGCGAAGGAAGAGTGGCGAATGAACGCGATGACGACTCGACGGCAACCCCGCGCGCAGAAAGATGGGAGAGCTTCGTGTGTGCGTGTGTTGCGTTGTGTCTGGATGGATGCACTCCCATTAGGTAAAGGAGCGGTTGAATTTGAAAGTCGGCTTTTGTGTATGAGATGGCACATTCGATGGAGAAGACGATGTGAAAGTGTCCTTTTCGTGGGCTTGCTTTCCGACGTCATTGGACTACGAGATCGAAAGATGTGTGGCGTCGGGTTTTAGAATCTGTGGAAACATCCGGTCCAGAAGTGACGTTTCGGCCTGGTCTATGGACCCATGTGCCATTTTCCCGCAAGAAATGGAGAGCCTGTCGATCTTGAGCCTGTCAGAACTGGACGAACAATCTCAGTGAGGAAGGATTATGTCGTGACCATGGACAGCGTCCTGCAATTGGATCGCCAGCATGAAGGATCGATGTGCTCGCTTTGCGTCAGTTTGCGTCAGCTCAGACTTGTCTATTGGTCCAGACCAAGCAGAGTCTCCCGCCATGGTGCTGCTGATCGTTACTTCCCACAGCTGCGCATTTCCATTGCAGCGCAGTGAGCTGCAAGACAAACTGAAATTGCTTTGCAAACACCTCGATTACACGACTGAAGTATTACAGCCTCTCGCTAACTCTTGTGTTCAAGAATACAAGAGGGTCGTCGCAACATGTATGGATAATATCACTGCAGTGATCTACAGCAGTATCCAGCATCCATTTGCCTGGCTCATTACAAGCCAAGTCTTTGAGGCAGGCTCAACGACCAGAGGTCATGCTTCACAGCACCGCACTTGGTTCCTTTCAGCTACATTGTAGTGCACATTATAGCTGCCCACTTGAGAGGTCAAATCGTGACAACATGGCCATCGTGGTCGAGTACGAGCAGCTCAGGACGCATGCGAAGGCGTTCGCGGTCGTGGTCGACGATCACCGACAGCTGTACCGGTCGACACGCGATGTTCAAGATACAACGCATGTCATCCAAGAAGTTTCGCGTGCAGTCGGCGTTCACAGCGCTTCCGCCCCATAAGCACGTGGTCGTGAACATTTGCTGTCCCCGCAGGTATGCACCCGACGGAGTGAACTTGGCTGTAATGAGCGATAGCATATACATGCAATGTATGTAACGTGTCAGTAACACGAGCCGCTCTTTTGCAGGAGCAAGAGCCGAGCGTATGCAATTTTCTCATGGTTGTGCGCGAAGTGGAGCCATCATCACGAGTGCGACGTCAGCGAGCAGCAGCAACGATGAGTATGGAAGTGGTCCTGAGCATTCGCTGAAGCTGCGCTGGAAGCGGATTGAGCGACGCCTACAGGACTCGCTGCTCTACTCAGAGACCGTGGATGTTGAGATCGTTGAGCAGCAGAGCGCCGCTTGCTTACCCAAGCCAGCAACTGTCCAACATGAACATGACGCAGTCTACGTCGAGCCGTCAACTCCAGTTGCGATACTGGAGACCAGACTTCTTGCGCACTCATCTAGTCAAGACCCGAAAAGCTGTCCACAATGCCCTGCTACAGTAATTAGCACCAAGCAGCAAGTAGTGATCGTGGTGCTGCTGATGAAACCCAGAGCCATGCAGATAGAAAATGCCCTCACAAGAGACGAGAAGGAGCTGCTGCATGCCTCTGCGCTCCCAGCACTCCGGAGCAGCGGCACGTCTGGCAGGTGTACGTGTGCCACATGCGCGTACTGCTTCACGAATAGTGCAGGAGAGGCAGCAAGACGGACTATTGAGATATGAGCACTAACTGGATTTGACGAGCTGGTTCCAGCTGGGTTGTGCTGGGCTGCAAGATCGCGAGCTTCGTTTGAAGCTGCTTCATCGGCGAGCAGCCAGCAGCGCGTTGGTGCACTCAAGCAACGAACCAGCCCACACATAGCACTTTTCGAGTGATAAAGAGGTTTACCTGTTTACTGCCACAACATTTGGCGTGTTGGGTTGCTGGAATGTTCTGCAGCTCTGGTGGTGGTGGCCATTTACCGGACCAGGCAGCAGCCACAATTCACCATTGCTGCAGGCGATTGAGCACACCACAACGACACAGCAGCAGCTCGTCCTCTGGTAATAGAGACCATGTACAGGAAGCCCAGCGACGCGGGTGTTGGCGGCGGAGTCGTGAAGACTGGCGACAAGGCGAAACCCAAGCCGAAAGTGGCGATCAAACGCACGGGCTCCGCTGGTGCAACAGGGTCGATCGGTGGCGGCTCTGCGTCTACGTCCGCAGCACCAGGCGGCGTGAATGGCGCAGCAGCGACTGCTGCTCGCAAACGACCGACGAAGCTGCGCCCAACGCGGGAGCGTCGTGCGCGCGACCGCAGCATGGACGATGACGAGGACCTCGAGCACAAGTTCAGTAACCTGTCGTTCGCTGCCCCCGCATTTGTACCCGGCAAATCATTCGCAAGCGCCGGCACTCCCTTGGCGTTGTCGCTTTCCGTGAGCACCAATGCGCGAGGTGGTGCACCAAAGCAAGCACCGCTACTGCAGGGCCGCTCGCTCGCGTTCGTGACGGAGAGAGCAACGCCTGGCACCGCGAATAGCAATTTGATGGAGACAGGGACGGGATTCGGCTTGACGAAGCGGACACCGCCGCCACGACGCACGCAGACAGCAGAGACTTCGTCAGCGGCTCCTTCGCTCCGCTCACTGGCAGCCGCCTCGGAATCACAATCGCAGGAGAAGACTCAGACCATCGGGCGTCCGAACATCGAGCGACGTCCTCGGCGGCAGCGCATTGGCGCGATGGGCTTCTCGAAGTCATCTGCGCCAGGAGGAATGCAGGGGCGAGTGACACGACAGAGTAATGCCGGATCGGGTCCATCGCTTTCGTTGAAGCCCCGACTCACCGATGATGCGGCGTCTTCGTCGTCCACGGCGTCATCATCATCGTCATCTTCTTCAGTTGGAGGCACTTCCTCTGCGTTCCAGCAACGACCACGTAGCGACAGCGCGGGCTCAGACTCGGACTACGGCAGCGACGACGAAGTGTACCCAGAGGACCAGGGCGGTGGTGCGTCGAGCGCTTTCCCTGACCGACTGACGCTTTTTTCGCAGCAGAAACGCATTCCGAAGAAGTACGCTAGCTGTTCTTGATGCTGTGCTTCTGTGGTTGGGCTTGATCTTGGATGTTCTTGGCGCTAAACAGAGCTTGTTCTGCTTTGTTACTTGTAATCAACAGGGTGAGTCGCGACGTGGTGATCGACACGATTTTCGAGGCGCTCTTCACAAAGAAACAGCCGAGCGATAGCCGTGCGCGTGGATACAGCGCTTTCGGGGACGACACGGGTACGGACAACGAAGACGAGCCGAACGAGGAGTTTGTCAAGCGCGGGCTCGCGGCGTCGCTCTTCAAGGACAACGTGCTCGGCGGCTCGATCCGGTTGTTCACACAGCGTGGAAACGAGACTCAGCAAGAGGCCGTTGACCGCTTCATCACACCAGCGCTCGTGCACACACTTGTGACAGACATGCGCTTCGAGGATTTCCGCACTGCAAGCGCGCGTATCGACATCTTGCGCGCGATCCACAAGAACTTTCCAAGCAAGAGACTGCATATCGCACGCGCGCTCGCAGACGCGACGGCTCTGCGTCTCGGGTACGTCACAGCACTGCTGCGGAAGGCGCACGCGCTGTCGATCGAAAAGTCTCAGGCGATTGTGGACAACAAGAACGACCACGGCCACGGGTTCACTGAGTTGTTGCGATATGCGATTGAGCACGTCGGCGAGAGTTTGAACGGATTTCCGACTGGGGGTAGTGGCGGCAGTGTCACGCTCGGCGAGGCAGAAGTCAAAGAGATCCTGCGCAACTACATGCTGAGCTTGATCTGTCTCTGGCGCGCACACTGGCTGGACCCTGCTGGCTCAGACGACGAAGAGCTCATCAGCTGTGCAGGTCAGTTCGTGTCGTACATGCCCGAAGTGACCGTTCCACTGCTTCAGCGCTTGCTCGCCAACTGGCCGCGCAAGTACCCGTCGCAGGAAGTGGTCGCGATTCGCATGGTGGCGCGCGTGGTCATGTCCAGTCCGCCACTACACTCGCTCGACGACTCGGGCAAGCTGCACTTGCAGCTCTTCACGCGCCTCGCGCAGTCGGTACAGAGCCCGCACACCCAGGTCGCCCAAGAAGCGCTCGCGTTCACAGGCTGCCAGTTCGCGATGGTGCACTTCCTCGGCCGCTACAAAGAGGTCTACAAGGTCGTGACGGAGGCCTTCCATGCGAATGCGATCGGTCATTGGAACGAGGCTGTGCGCACGACGTCCGAGGGCCACTTCGATCGCGCTCTGGACTACGCTTTGTAAGGAGGAAGGAAGAAAAAATAAGTTAGGATTGGCTGGTTAGGAATCTGTCGGGAGGCAACGAAGGGATTAGAACGATAGGTGGAAAGATAGTTAGAATGGTAATGACATGCTAGAAGAGCGAAGTAGCTACTTGTCATGCGTCTTGCTCATGCGCCTTGGCAAATGCTTGCCCGTGGTCAAGACACACCGTGAGCACCACAACTTTGAAGCCTGGGAGCGTTTTCATGCTGTCGATTATGAGCTGTTATTAAAATGAGAGCACAAGTGTATGGCAAAAAGAAGGAAACGAAGTATCTACTCGCCCCGGTGGCCGCAGCCGCTGAAGTCGAAGCCGCACGCCATGGAGATGACTAAATAAATCACAAACTGTAATCATTCGAGACACAAGAGCGTATTAGTTTGGATATGTCACTCCAGTTTCAGTCGCAGACAAACACAGGATTCACATACCAGTCCGACAAACACCAGTAGCGCCCACATCTTTACGTTGCGTCGCCACACCGTCTTGCGCAGCGTCGTCGCCGAGCCCTTAAACTTGACCGAGTTGCGGTGCAGCTTGTCCGTGCGGTCAACCAGCAGATCGAACATCTCGCCTCGCTCCAGCACTTTTTCTAAACAGTTGCAACAGATCATGACGCATCACAGCGCACATTAAATCCAGGCTCATTGTGCACCAAACGCATGCATGTTCTTACCGATATTCTCAACCATGATCTCTTTCACGTCGTGAATTTGCTTCTCCACGCGAGTGAGCGAGTCAGCGTCTGGGTTGGCATTGTAGTACTCCTGCCAAGCAGCAAAACATACGTAGTGACAGTGTGAGTAAACAAAGAGTGAAGAAGAACCGTCACGAAAAGCAAAAAGAAAAGAAGCAAACGCAGAGCAAACCGTACCATTTGGCGCCGAATCACATGCTGAAACTCAGCGTTCATGGCGAACGCGATCGCTGTTTGGCCGCGATCACCGTACGAAGACTTGAATTGTGTCTGTACAACAAGGAAACAATCCGCGGTTCGTTTATCTCCTTCTTGCAATAGCAGGGCAAGACGAAGAGCTTACCTTCATGTCTTCTAGAAACATGAACGGTACTCGCCGCTTCAAGTCGTTGTCGGTCATGCATAGGTAGATGATCTGGTCTTCGACGATGTAGTGGAAGATGTGTCTGTGGCGTGGGTACGCATACAGCAAATGCACATTAGTATCGTTATCACAAACAAGGATGCCCAACGTGACAGTTTGCACATACTTGTCGTAGACGTAGGACATGCGACCATCGTGGCTCGGGATCTTGGAAAGTAGCACGCGCGTGACAGTCGGGAAGTTGCCCGACGACGCCGTGTACTCGGCCAGCACCGTCTTTTCGCGCGAGACAAGCGCGTATACCTAGTGCATCCACAACACAAGCACAGACGTATAAGCGTTAGTTCACGCCATGATCACTTCGATCAATCCAGCTTGTTGCATGGGTTGTTCTAGCAATCGAGCGCCGTCCTTCCTCGGCGGATGCAGGAGCTTGAGGTAGGAGTGTAATATGAGGAGGGAGCAATAGCCGCCCACACACACTTATTCCAACAAGCATTGAGAGACACATACATGTACGCAGCGCGCATACGTACAATCGGCATGGCTGTCGGCTTCTTCCTGTGCTTTGCTGCTTTTCTTCTTCTGAGTTTGCTCGCGGCTTCAAAACCGAATCGAAGAACACGGGTGCCATCTCTCAAACCAGTATTTAATCTATTTCAAGTACAGAAAATAGTTAGTATTATTGCGCTTACTATTATCTATACTTTCTATGTATAATTTTCGTATTTAATATATAAATCTACACTTGAAATAATAGAGACACCTGCCAGTGTAAATGCCTTCTGAAAACAAATCGTTGATGAAGCAAAGCGTTACCGTGAAATCTAATATCAGCGCGTCTGGTTGGCGCCAACCTTCGTGACAACGGCTTTCAACGAGGGTCACGAGTGCAAGCGGGTGGGCGGCATGAGCATTCTCGAAGACGTGGGCTCCACGGCCAGCGGTGCGTGTCCGTGTCTTATACTGCTTATTCTTTACATGCGAGAGGTGCCTGCGTGATATGGCGCGCTAATGGCTGCTATCTATGCGCTTCATTCGCTTTTCATTCTGCCAGCAGACACGTCCCCGACGCGCGCGACCCAGGTGGTGCCGCGTTCACGGTTACGTTCGCGGTCGTCGCGGAAGCTGGATGTACGTCTTGTAGTAGTAGGCTCTTATCTTGCGCGGCTTACAGTCGCGGAGTGGCTTGGCACTGACCTATTTGTACTCTGTGGGTGTGTCTTTGCGCGTGTTTGAACTTTGAAGCGCCAGCTTGCGGCGGCGGATGACCAACACCACCGTGGACCGCATGGCGGCACGGAGGAAGATACTGGTGAGGAAGACGAAGGGTCCGTACTGGAGCAGCTGAATAGCAACCCCCGCAACGGTAAGCGCTATGAATTCCGCGAAAGACGCTCGAAGCCCGACCGCTTTGATCAAAACCTCTACGACGAAGTGTTTGATCCGATGTTGTACGCGCGTACGCCGGAACATCGAGCGAACCCGAAGAAGCGCCGTCGCCGCGGAAGCAGCCAGGAGCCACGCAAGCGCCGTGGAGGAGCCCGTCGCAGCAAAAATCGGCGCTTGCGCGAGCAAGAGAAGGAAGAGCAGTCGGACGAAGACGAGGATGACGACGAAGTTGAAGTTGATGACCAGGGAAACTACGACATGACCGATGAATCCGACATCGAAGTGATCAATCGTCGGATCGAAGCGCAAGCTCGCGCAGAGGCTCTCACGGAGCAGGCGCTAGCACCTCGCCAAGATAGAGCAACACGCTATGCGCTTCGGTCCCGTGAGAGCGACGTTGGAACGACAAGTTCTATCTCACCGTCCAAGAACAGCAACCATGAACATCACGACGCGGGTGCGGAAGACGAAGACGAGGAAGGAGAAGAGGAGGACGAGGAGGAGAATGAAGTAGACGAAGAGAACGGATCGCAATCCGACAATGAAGACAACGACGACGACGATCGGGACGAGGCTAAGGATGAAGGCGATGTTGACGATGAAGAGGATACCAATGACGCTGGCAGGCGCTACTCGCTGAGGCAACGAACGAATTCGCGATTGGTGTCACGAAGTGAACAGTACGAGGATTCTGACCGCGTGGTCGGGAGGAAAACTGCAAAATCCAAGGCTGCGATCAACAAGGTAGCGAGAAATCGACGTGGCCGTGCCTCGTCGTTCATCACGAATGACACGGAGCGTCGCTACTCTCTTCGCGATCGGTCCAAGGTGCAGCGTGCCGAGCCAGAGACACCTCCAAAGGACCCAAACTTTGCGGCATACGCGGAGTACGCGAAGCGCCAGTCGGGTCGGAAACCAAACACTGGTACTCGCCATCGCTTTGTTTTTCCATCCAAGTCATCGTCCAACAAGAACAGACGGCGTCGGCATCATCGTCGCCGCTCAGATTCGCTATCGTCGTCTTCGTCCTCGTCATCATCGTCGTCGGACATGTACAAGTACGATGACGACTCGGATGGCGGAATGCGAAGGAACAGTCCTGGTAAAGGAAGCGGTGTGCTGAAGCGCCAGCGCACTGGGAAGAATGCGCGGGCTGACATTACCCCAGTCGAAGTTGATCGAAGCATTACATGGGAGAGTGTCGGTGGACTTGAGAAGCACATTGAAGCCCTGAAAGAGATGGTGATGCTCCCGCTTCTGTACCCCGAGTTCTACGAGAAGTACAAGATCAACCCTCCGTCCGGCGTGCTATTCTACGGTCCTCCTGGCACAGGCAAGACACTGTTGGCTCGCGCGCTGGCGAACTCTTGCTCTGAAGATAGTGGAAGTCTCCCGGCGACGATGCGAGATGGTGATGCTGCATCAACTGCCACTGCAGATGGTGAAACCGAGAAATCGAAGCGCCAAGTGACTTTTTACATGCGGAAAGGTGCAGATTGTCTAAGCAAGTGGGTCGGTGAAGCAGAACGTCAACTGCGTCTGCTCTTCGAGGAAGCCAAGCGCAACCAGCCATCTATCATCTTCTTCGATGAGATCGATGGTCTCGCGCCAGTTCGCAGTGCGAAACAAGATCAAATCCACGCGTCGATCGTGTCCACCCTCTTGGCACTCATGGACGGGATGGACTCTCGTGGTCGAGTGGTGGTGATTGGAGCAACAAACCGCTTGGACTCGATCGATCCAGCACTGCGTCGACCAGGACGTTTTGATCGTGAGCTTGGTTTCAAACTCCCGAACGTCCGCGAGCGCCAGAAGATGCTTGGGATTCACTCGAAGAAGTGGCGACCGACCTTGACCGAGAGTTTCATCCAGGAGATCGCGGAACACACGGTCGGTTACTGTGGAGCTGACATCAAGGCCCTTTGCGCAGAGGCAGCACTGTGCTCTTTGAGGCGAACGTACCCGCAGGTGTATGGTAGTCAAGACAAGCTGCTCATTGACTTGGATAGAGTTGTGGTGTCGCGTGGAGATTTCCTAAAAGCGATCAAGAAAATCACGCCCGCGTCCCATCGAACCGTGAGCAGCTTTGCAGCTCCGCTACCTCGACCAGTCAAGATCCTACTGGAAGCGAGTCTGAAGCTGGTGCTGAAGAGCATTGCTCGCCGCTTTCCACTGTTCCCGCTTGATCGACAAGCGATTGACGAGAACTTTACTTCAAACAGCAGTACAGCACTCGATGATGAGAGTTCGGGCGACGATGATGCTGATGGCCACGACATCTACGTCAAGGATAACCACGACGACTGCGACATTTGCCACGGCGACGAAGGAGAGTTGCTCTGCTGCGACTCGTGTCCAGGGGCATTTCACGCATCGTGCATTGCGACCGTTGAATCGCTGAGCGGAGAAAGCAGCATGTGCAACGCAGGAGAGAACGAGAACGACGACGACGACATGTGGTTTTGCCCCGACTGTGCTGTCGTTGGTCCGAAGAACGCCGAGGCAAGAAAGAAGCGTCTTCACATGAGAGAGAAAACGAAACTGCTGCGTGGGATGCCACTTCATGTAGGCTTCCCTCGCGTGCTTATCACAGGAACTCCTGGTATGGGCCAGGAGTACATCGGTGCAGGTCTCCTGCACGCGCTGGAGGGGCTGACGCACTTCTCGCTGGACTACCCGTCACTGGTGGCAGACCCCAACACGCATCACGCGGAGGAGGCCTTGATCTATCGGATGAATGAAGCGCAGAAGTGTCTACCGTGTGTGCTGTACATGCCGCATGCAGAAATGTGGTGGGAGAACACGACAGAGTCCATGCACGTGACACTCAAAATGATGCTGATGAACATGCAAATCAAGGCGAACCTTCCAGTGCTGTTCCTCGCGTGCACGTCATCTTCGAGTGGCAATCTCCCAGTCGGTCTTATCGAGCTGTTCCGTCACAACGAGACGATCGTGAAGTCCAGCATCGTCTTCCAGCTGAAGGAGACACCAAAGGTGTATCGCAAGGAGCACTTCGAGCAGGTCTTTGCTGCATTCGCGACTCCGCCGAATCCGATGCGAAGGAAAACGAAGGCTCGAGTGTTTGAGAAGCTGCCACTGGCGCCGGTGCTGAAAAAGCCAGACAACAGACTGTTCTCAGAGATGTTACAGAAGCAGAAAGAGAGAGACCAGCACTTCTTGCGCGAGCTGCGCATTTTCCTTGGACAGGTGCTGGATTATGCGACGTCGCAGAAGGCGTACACGCCGTTCTACTTCCCCGTGAACCCGGATGAGGTTCCCGACTACTATCTGATCGTTGACAACCCGATGGATCTAAGTACGATGCGCGAGAAGCTGAATGATGGTGAGTACAGCTGTTTCGAGCAGTTCATGGCTGACATCCGCCTCATCGTGCGCAATGCGAACGTCTTCAACCCACGGCGCAGTGCGACGAGGCATATTGCGTACGCTGCAGGCACGATGAAAGACAACATCATGTCGTACGCGCACCGATTCCGTAGCCACCAGGGGTACGACTTGTTTGCCAAGTGCCGGGAGATCTCCAAGCGTCTCCAAAATAATTCTGCTGCTGTCGGTACTGGAGTTACAAGCATCACGTCTGCACTGACGACCACAAGTACGACTCAAGTGTCAAACAGCACGACCAGAACCAGCGCACGGATCCGAGGTGTGAAAGCCCCCGAGCCATGGCTTGAGGACATGCCAAAGAAGCGAGAGACGTCGTCGTCTTTGCGTCGTGGTATCACCAGCAAAGAGAACATTCAGTCAGAGAAGACAATCAGCAAGACCGTCGTGATCAAGGAAGAACAGTTGTTGGTGACCCAGTGGTTTGACGAAGACAACGACGAGTCCATCGAGTCGGCAACAAAAAGCGTGACAACCGAGAAGAAGACACTTGCGAAGTCAGAACGAAAGCGTGACGCTGATGTGGATTTGACTGCTTCGGGCGCAGGCGATGATGACGAAGTCGTGGTGTTCCACAATGGCGATCATGTGTTTGTGAAAAGCCGCACGCACCCTGGTATGAACAGAGAAGGAGGTGCAGGTGTCATCGCCCGAACGAACGACGACGGGTCCTACAACGTCAAATACATTCTCGGGGGCTCTGAGAAGTACGTCCCAGGGAAGTACATCACTCGACTCACTGAGAGCGCTGTGAAGGAATCTGTGCGCAACCAGCGCAACGGAGCGACGACGGAGAGCCCACCGCGCCGCAAAGCTGCACCAGACATCAGTGCCATTGCTGACACCAAGGTCGCCACCGAGATCAAGATGGACTACTTCAACAAGCTCGTGTGGCCGATTCTGGTTGAGGAAGGCTGGCGACGCGAGGACCTCGTGGAAATCGTCGAAGCCACAGAGAATGGAGTCGCAGGATTCGCGACCGAGGTTGCCAAGTTTTATCCACCAAAGACAGCAGCAACCGATGAGAACAGTGATGACGACAACAGTGAACCTACAGAGGTGGAGCTGGAAGGTGTATCAGAAGCGTTGACGTACATCAAAGGGGATATCCAGCTGTCCGCCAAGTGCTTTGGCAAACGGTTTGCCGTGGAGCTCTTGGACGACGTCGCGTTTGGGAGTGCAGGATCCGAGGATGTGGTTGTGGTTGAAGAGAGCCGCGCGGCATCGATTGCGAAGGATGACACCTCTGACAGTCCGGCTGAGAGCACTGGCGACGTGGAAATGGATGATGCGAGCGCGGAGCCTGTGACGCCCAGCACCAGCAAATCCGAGAAGCAACAACAATGTGACGAATCCGTTCATGACTCGTCTGCAGAACGCGAACAGAAAGACGACGACGGACCGGATGAGAACGATGATGACGAGGAGAAAGAGGAACCGGCGTTTATTTATGACAAGGTGCGATTTGGGGCGTGTTGGTGTGCCGCGCACAAGATGCTGGACGCAGTACTTTAACACTTGTTTCAATGCTGGTTGGTACAGGAACGAATGGACACTGCTTTGGAGGCTCTGGTGGCGAAATCCGGCGCGTGGACAGTCGAAAAGATGAGCAACGAGCTCATGTATCTGAACAAGCTCGCGTACCCATTCCGCCAGCAGTACGACCGCACGCGGTTGATGCAGGTGCGTTTAGATAACTTACTGATTTGTCAGTTTCGCTGTGTGTCTGGGCTCATCTCACACTGTTATGTGTTTATTTGCTACAGCTCGTGGAGGAGCACGTCGAGTCGCTGAAGTGAGCGAGTGGAGTGTTTGTTCATGGACATGTGATGCCGCCAGGAGACCCCGAGAACGAGATAGACAACTTCTTCACTTAACAAGTGATGCAACACACATCGGGCAACGTTTTGCCACGAACACAAGCAAGAAGGCGATTTCTTTTATCGGCTACCGCTGCTGTCGCGTGTGCGCTTTGCTTGCCTCCTTTGTGTGCTTCTCTCCAGGATTTGCCTCGGAACGGTCGCTGCGACCAGCGAGCGCGCCGCACACAAGCAGAGAAACCTGCTTCGTCGAATGCAAATCGCGAACGAAATGGCGCACACTAGGAGCTGAAGGCAGCGCAGCAAGATCAAGAAACGTGTGCAAGCGCACTTACGATTCGCTTTGTTTGCTGAGGAGCCGAGTCACGAGGATTTACATCTCAAGCAAGCGAAGAAGCGAGAGGGAGAAAACGTTCGAGAAGCTCCTCGAAACTCGCTGCAGTTCACGCCATCGACCCAGCAGCTGATCTGCTTGGCTGGGCGCATTGCGCGAATGGAACGAATGCGTCGCATGAAAGTCAGAGAGAGCCACTATCCAGAAAGGCTGGGTGGTGCCACTTCCATCTCACCCCACAGCCAATCTGTATTGGAGTAAGAGATGGCGTGTGCACAGCGTCAATCTGGATGGCCACCATCTCACCAAACTCCTATGCTCCAGCAAGTCGAATGGCGACTTTGGGGAGTCCGGATAGTCGGCGGGCTCTTCTTTTTTTTTTGTCCATTTTGCTGGGTCATCCGAATGTACTTGCATCTTTTTTTTTGTACGGGAGACCGCTTGCTTGCGCACCCACTCGGCCGAATTTCGCAAATGAGAGCAAACAAACTGGCCACGGAGCCGATCGGTTCGCTCTGGTGCCACACAAGCCGACCAGATGGCCTCACGCTCTCTCTCGCTTGCCCACCTGGCTGTCTCTCAAAGCACAGTCTGTCGCACACGCTCCAAGCTTTCTTACATTGTTGGTTGGCCTTTCTCGCGCAAAAGCAAGCAAGTAAACAAACCAGCAAACCAGCAAGCAAGTTGCTGACAAGCAAACAACAATACCATTGTTGCGTGCCAACCAGCACACAAGCGCACACACGCAAGGAAGTGCACAAACAAGCAAGTCACGCGCGCAAGGGAGCCCCGCATTATTAGTTAGTTAGTATTCGAACACAATGGACTCGCTGCTGGATGCCGGTACGAGCAGCAGTCACCGATTCGCGAGCTCCTCGTGCGCTCCGCCGTCCGCACGGCGCATGACCGACCTCAGCAACGGTGGCAGCTCGACGCACATGGACCAGCGCAGCGAGTTCGCACCGCCTCCGTCCTCCGTAGGCCGCGGCGCGGACCGCAGCGTCGAGCTCGCGGATGACGAGGTGCGCATGCTCACGACACTGGCCGACACGCTGCTGACGCGGCTCAAGGCGTCCTACGAGGCGCACGCGTTCGCGAACCACCTGCGCGTGGACAAGAAGCAGTGGAAGACCATCAAGAAGCGCGAGCAGCTTACTGTATACAAGCAGAAGGGAGCGTCTTCGGCCTCGGCCACCGAGCCAGGCAATGGCGAAGACAAAGAGGATGGCGACGACGCGAGCACAACAACGCCCACAACAACAACAACAACAACAACAACAACAGCAGACTCTGACGACGACGAGCGTACGGATTCAAGCGCGACAACGACGACCAAGAGCAAGAACGAAACCTCAAAGACAACCAAGGCCGTGCCGCAGCTCATGCTCACGGGCTCGGTGGCCGGTCGCATCGAGGACGCGCTCTACGGGCTCTCGAGCGCCACGTCACTCGCTATGAAGTTCCGCAGCTCATACACGCAGGACGCCGTCGTGGATGCGCAGGTGCTCACGACGATCCAGGGCCCGACGGTGGACGACCCGTTCCGCTTCCTGGGGCTCAAGTGGGCGCTGCAGAACCACGCGAGCTCCGCGAGTCCGTCCACAACGCTCTTCAAGAAGCGTGACGTCGTCTTCCTCGAGTCCACGGGCCTTACGACGCTGCAGAGTACTGGGGACGTCGTAGGCTTCCACATCGTGCACTCGGTGTTGCTCAACTCGCGCGCGCGCATGCTCAGCATCAACAATAGTAATAGTACAGCGCCGGTCGTGCGCGCCAAGACGTCCATGGGCCACCTGTTCCGCCAGCGCTCTTCGGGAAGTGGCGAGAGCATCGATGTGTTCATGCGCGGCTACTACGACCCGAGTGGCGGGATGCTGCACTTCCTCGCGGTCAACCTCGCGGCCGAGATGCTGCTACACACGGCCACGAGCAGCCTCGAGTGCGCGCATCTCAAGAAGCTCTCGTGGGCGGCCCACCAGAGCTCGCGCAAGCGGCGTGCGACCACAATCTTCCGTGCCACGCGCACAATGACCATGGCGATGGACCAGTCGACGCACTCGGACCGCGACACGGGCGCCATGATGCTCGAGGAGATGGCCGCAGCCGCGCGCGAGGTGGACGCCGAGCAGGCGCGACTGGCGAACAAGTGCGCGATCTGCGCGCGCAAGTACGGGAAATTGCTCACGCGCGGCGGCGCGGCCTGCACGATCTGCGCGCAGATGGTCTGCTCGCGCTGCAGTGTCGCCAAGAAGCTTAGCTTCACGCGCAATGACGATAATGACAACAGCTCTCAGCAACAACAGCAGCTGTTCGAGCAGGAGCAGCTCGTCGCGGACCTCGAGCACAGCGGCATCGGCCTGAGCAGCAGTCGGTATGGAGGTTCGGTGACTGGCTCGGTCAAGTCCAGGGCGTCGTCGCTGGCGGCATCGGCGCGTCGGTCGAGCCGCTCGCAGGTGCAGCAGGAAATCTGCCAGAAGTCTATGAACTTTTGCATCCCATGCATTGTGGCGACGACCAAGCAGAGTGCGGCGCACGTGGCGGTCGAGGAGATCCTGGAGCAGCAGGCCGTGCTGGCGACAAGCTGCATGAGTGGGGGCACGCCCGTCTCGGCCACGCCACGCCAGGTGCTGGCCATGGCGGCCGCGAACCTCCAGCAGTCTCGACGACGCACCACGAGGGCAGACAGTGCGCAGATCTACGGCGGCGGCTCGACGACCACGACCCCGCGCTACACGTACCAGATGACAACAAGCACTGCGACAACCCCGGCGTCGGCTGGTACCACCACCACGGGCAGGAAGCCGCGGCCTAAGGCGTTCAGCACGTCATCCACGTCTTCGTCCACGACTTCGAGCGTGATTTTGTACGAGGAGTCGACTGCCATCGACGCATGACTGACCGAGCGTGAGCGAACAGGCCGCAGTTGATGCGGATGCATTAGTATCAGAAGATGTCAGCCAGTGAGTAAGTTTGTCTTGCCTCTTGAGGTGTTAGTTGTGTGGCGAAGCGCGAGACATCAGATCCGGTTTCGGGTGAATGCCATCATCTGAACAACACGAGTCCTGCTGCAATTGTTTTGTGTCCGTGTCGGGTGGCGTACTCTGGTGGGTGGGCAAGGCGAAGGTCGCCCGAGAGAACAGCCTTCGATTTGTCAGAGTGGAGCTCTTGAGATCAGAAGCCGAGAGCCAACGCAAGTGGCGATGATACGAGGTCACATTGGCCACACGACTGACTGAGTGACTCGCAGCCTGGGCTGGTGGGCTCGACTTCGTGTCTACCTGTCCAACATAGAGGATCGACAAGCTTTGCGTTTCGAGAGACGCTAGCGCTGATCTTTTACCTGCGCTACATGATCTATCTGCCGCACTGATCTTTCTGAGGTTTTCCTCACTCAGCTGAGCTTGAGAGGTCGCCCAGTTGACAGCTTTCTGGCTCTCTATCTACTTTACGGTTCTGTACTCATCGTCGATTGTGTGAGCAAGTCAGATAGATGATGTCGCTTCTGTTTGGAGTGTCTCGCCGCACGCCAACCAGTTCGCCCAAGCAAGTGCCAACAGATCCAGGCGACCGCACACAGTTGACATACTGCACTGCACTCTTCCGACCACGATTGCTACAAGATCTCAAAGCTCTCACCCGCCGTCAGCTTGCTTCATGCGGCTTGGACTGTTCATTCCACTCATGTGAGCCGCCCGCTCGTTTTATTGTGTACAGTTCGTCGTATGGGAACACACCACACACAGCAAGGTGGTTGTGTTTTGTGCCATGCCCTCGCGCAGTGTTTACACGCAGGATGGATGGACAGAAGCACGAAATGGGGGGCTGCTGTCACGACACTGTTGTCAGGGCTTCAAATTGTTGATCACATGTATCCTTTGATTTTTACTATCAGTTTCTGGGCACCAGCTTCTGGGCATTTCTCAGTACGAGTGTGTTAAAAAAAACTGTTTAGGTAGCTAAAAAGGTTGCTAGCTATTTCGCAACTGATGGGCAACGGGATGGACTGCGAGCGAGCTGTTTCTATAGTGTGTGGCAGAATGGTTGTCGGGACTGACTGCAAAACCGCCAGAGTATTGCCAGGACCAGTTTGGGTACTTTATTGGAGTCGGGTAAGAGAGAATGTAGTACTACCGCTTAATAGATTGCAGTAAATATTGCGTACAAACTTCAAGTGTAACGTTAAAGTTGATACCCTCTTCAAGTCGATCGTACCTATAAGCCTTTTGAGAACGGCTAGCTTTTCAGTTATTTTTCGTCCCAGCATAGTGAATTCAAGTATAACGGATAAACGAAAGGAGCGGCTTACTAAACGGACCTGCTTGACTAAACGGAAGGAACGGCTTTTTCACATGTCGGCGTTGTCGTGTCGTGGCTGTCGTCCTGTCCGCAAAGCAGTAGTTGCCTTTACGCACCAGAAGCACAAACGCAAGCCAAGCCAGCAAGCCGCCCCCAAGCCACGTGGGCTCACACACATCGCACTTCCACGGCAGACGTCTCTACATACGCGCCGTCTCTATCAGCGTCTGGCTAGGTGTCTACGTATCAGTCCGTCCGCGTCTTCGCATGTCTGCCGCACACAGGGAGACGACAGGGGGGCGGTCGGACATTATCGGCACGAGCAACTCCAATCGCAACAGCAGCATGACGTCGGCCTCGCGCAAGCGCACGCTCACGAACTCTAGCGTAGGGCACGTCTCTAGCAGCAGCAATAGCTACACTAGCAACGGCAACCTTCACCAGCAGCAGCACTACCAAGCAGACACGGACGACGTGAACCTGTCGATCAAGTCGGGCAAGTCGTCGTCATCACGCTCAGGGAGGTCGCTGCCGACCACGACCACGGCGAACCTGAGCATCAAGGAGTATCACGAGCGGTGCCGCAAGGTGGCCCACGCGCGCGTGGAGGACATGGTGCTGCGCCACTACAAGTTCCGCACGGAGGAGGTGAGTCGCGTGGACCCGAGCCGCTGGAAGCTCATCAAGGAGAAGAACCACATGGCGTGCTACCGCAAGATCGGCAAGAACGGCGTGGGCCAGGCGCCCGACGTGCTCGCTACGGGCGGCGTGCCCGGTGCGCTTGAGGACGTACTCCACGGGGTCGTGAACCTCTCGACCGAGGCCATGCAGATCGAGAACGCGTACGCGGGCGGCGACATGGTGGACAACCGCATCCTCACGACGCTCGTGTCGCCGACCGTGAGCGACCCGTTCCGCTCCATGACGATCAAGTGGGTGCTGCGCAACCACGAGGAGCTCTCGCGTCACCGGGACTACGTGTTTCTCGAGTCTACGGGCATCACGACGGCTCCCGACGGAGAGAAGATCGGCTACCACCTCGTGCACTCGATCGCGCTGCCATCGGCGCCCGCATTCACCAAAGACACCAACATCATTCGCGGCCAGGTCTCGTCCTGCTACGTCTTCCGGCAGCACCGGCAGAACGGCGTCGAGGTCTTCTACACAGGCAACCTGAACCCGCAGGGCGGTACGCGCGAGCGCCAGGCGCTGACGATCGCGGTCGAGTCTATCTTCGCGTCTTCGAGCAGCGTGCAGTGCGCGATGATGAAGAAGCTCGCGTACTCGCTGCGCACCAAGGCGCCACGCGAACATTCGGCGCCGAAAGTAACGAGCGGCCGCGGCCGCAAGAACACGATCACGTCCTTTATGCGATCCGCGAGCGTGCCCCCCGAGGAACGGGGCTCGGCGTGCGCCGTGTGCAGGCGCAACCTGCGGTTCTTTGGTAAGGGCTCGTGCGAACTCTGTGCTGCGACGGCGTGCGGTCGCTGCCGTGTGACCAAGAAGCTCTTCATGTTCGACCACGGCGTGTTCAACCCGGTGAAAATGGAGTTCTGCACCGAGTGCGTCGTGTCGACCAACACGATGAGCTCGTCCTGGGTCGCCACGCGTGAGTTAGAGATGGCGGGCGCGCAGTCGGACGACAACAGCGACACGGGCTCGTCGATCCACAGTAGCAACGGCCGCCGCGGATACACCACACAAAGTGGCGGCAACCGACTACACAAGGCGCACTCGGTCGACTCTGAGGGCTCTATGGATGAGGACCGATACACGATGGTGACGGACTACAGCAGCTCGTCGGGTTACGACCGGTCGAGCCGCATCTGGTTGCCCTCGGACCGGATCATGCGACCCACGACCGACATTTTGGCGGCAATCCGCGCCGAACCCGAGGACGAGGACGCCGTGGCGCACAGTCAACAGGCGTTCTTCGCCGAAGAGGAGGAAGAGGAAGACGACGGCGAGGAGGCGTTCCCGATCATCGACATGCCCTCGGACGAAGAGTGTGAGAACGATGAGGACGAGAATGAAGGCGATGCAGCCGGCCGCAAGGGCGGCAGTAAGCGAGCCAACCACTCCGTCGATCTGCTCTATCTCTACAACACGTAGCCGAGAGAGAGAGAGAGAGAGAGAGAGAGAGAATTACAATTTTTGGAGAAGCAAGAAGCACCCATCCTCATAGAAGAAGAAAAGTTTTGGTGATCAGTGATACGAACCTGGAAATATTTAAACACGCAACAGTTTTTGAATCAACCATTCTTCATGTAGAGGGTATTCGCATGAGCTACTTACTGTATTCGCGAAGTGAACCTGGGATTTCTAGCAATCGAAGTCAACGCGTACAGTAGTGGAAGGTACTCTGTTGAATTACCGTAAAGGAGGCATTGTCTGGAGGTCTGAGGCGGGCTTGATTTCTTCCCCTCCAGTTCAGAGTACGCGCAGTAGTTGTGGGCTATCAAGTCGAAGAAAAGTCAGCATTTATTTACGCTGGAGGACAGACACTCACTCCTGGTTTAAGCAGATGAATCAAATCACAACCACAGGTACAACTCGTATCAAGATTCAGTCAAGATCTAGTCGGTGACGCGCAGGATGGGCGCGACGAAGGTGTTCTCCCAGCGCAGGATGGACGGCAGCACCTCGAAAAGCACCTTGCGCGCGTACATGAGCGAACCGTCACCCGAGCGGCCGGCGAGCGTGACGTTGCAGCCCAAGTCCGCGCCGGTCTCGGGCGACCGCACCCGCGTGAAGAGGAACGCGTACATGGTGAGCGCCGACATGCCGTGCGCGAGCGAGACCTTCTGCTCAAGGCACTCCTCGACGCTTGTGCCGTATACGTTGAGCGTCTCGGTGCCCACGAGGAAACCATCATCGGGCAGCGGCGTGCGGAACACCAGCAGGATGTACCGGATGCGGATCGGATGGTCCATGTCCTGCAGGTTCGGCACAAGTATGTCGCGCGCGATGATCACGGCGTCGCTGCTCAGGCGGTGCAGCACCTTGGTGCCGTTGGCCCAGGACAGCACCTGCTTCATCTCGCCCACGTCCTGGTTTACTGTGCATTCCCACGTGCGCTTGGCTAGCCACTCGGAGCTCTCGTGCAGGAAGCTCTTGGTCATTGTGTAGTGCGCCCAGTTGGCGTGAATCGTGCGCCTGCCTTCCCACCCGAGCACGTTGTTTATGGTCGGCACGAGTGTGTTGGTGAGGTCGGCCACCTCGAGGATGCGGTCGCGGCTGTAGCTCACGAGCTCGATGACGGTGGCGTGCGTGACCCACTGGAGTAGCGGCTGTAGCAGCGCGTGGTCCTCGTCGGCTTCATCCGCCTGGATCTCGGATTCCAACTGCTTCTTCTCTTGATCAGCGAGCTTCCCGATGCGCTCCTGGAAGTGCGCGTGTTTGCGGATCTGCTCGCTCAGCTCATCGTTCTGGTCGCGCAGTTCCTCGGTCTGCCGCAACAGGCTGCTGTACGCCGAGTAGCTGTAGCTCGTCGTCGATTCTTCAGTTCCATTGGTGCTACTGACGGTGGACATCGCGAGGCTGTTCTCCTTGGAGTGCATGAGCGCCTCGAGCCGGTCTTCAAGCTGATCGATCATCGTCTCGAGCTTCTCCTGCTCGTTGCGCTGCCGGTGGCGCGCGCGGCGCATCGAGTCGCGGTTACGCTTGCGCCGCAGTTCCAGCGTGCTCAGCACCTCGCCCTCCTGTTGCGAATTGTGGAGGGCGGCGGCGTCCGCGGTGCTGTCCTCACTGTTGCTGTTACTAAAGTCGCCGGCCTCTTGTTTAATTTCCTCGCGCGCGCTCTTCTTGACTGTAGCTGCTGCTTCCTTCCTTGGCTGCTTGGTTGTCGTAGTGGCCTTTGACGCCTTCGCCGATGTACTCGTAGTCCTAGTGAAGCTGCTGATATTAATAACATCACTGTCGCCGTACACCCGGTCGTCGTCCCCGAGGTCAAAGTCGTGCATCTCGACGTCAAAAGCACCTCCGGCGTCCAGCAAGAGACCGCAGCTCTGCTTGGCGTCCTCAGCCGCCACGACGCGTGTGAACGCGACGTCCAAATCCGCAAACCCTAGGCCGCTGTCCGAATTTCCACCGCCGTTGCCGCTTAAGAACTCGTACGGGGACGAGTTGGCGCCTGAGCTTGAAGCAGAGGACGAGGACGCGGCCGCCACGGAGGACGAGGGCGCCACGGCTGCCACGTCCGTTGGGGAACGAGACGTGCGCACCATTTTAAGCTGAACCAATTGAGTGAGACGAGAATGCGCGCGCGTCGGTCGGACTTGGTGGTGGCGTTGCGTTGGTTTGATGGGAGTGGGGAAGTAAGCAAGTTGAGTTGGTTGAGTGTGTTTCGTCAAGCTCTGGTCCAGCGCAATCACGATGCGATTAGTGCGAATAGAGAGGCAGGAGCTATAAAACCCTATCAGTACCCAAATATCAGTAATCGCGCATCTCTTACAAACTATAACCCACTACACTATTGTAAATATGATGTACAAATCACTTGAAAACCATGTCACTTAAATCAGGTCTGTACGCCGCTAATGCAAGTCATTTATATAGCTATCTGGTGATGACCGTAAGTTATCAAAGGTGGTCTGGGGCTCACTCACTCCATTACAGTATGCATCTGAATGCTCGGCTGGATGTGTAATACAAGCCTTTGCGCCTGAAATCCAATGGGGGGACGTCACCCTCCAAGGTAGACTTCAAGGTCGCTTCCTAAAGCATGGCGGTCTCACATTGGCTCCCTCCTACTTCAATGGATGCAACGCAGTCCAGAAACTGCAGCAGTGGGAGAACATGAACACATAAACTTATCTTATATCGTTTACGAACGTAGCTCAGCCTGCGCGTGAGTGAGGCGCGACTAACATGAAATACGGACTGGCTGGCTGCTGACTTAGCTGAGCCCTTGGACCTTACTTTAGTACCAAACTAGAGCGCGAAGTGGCGCTCTCGCAGCTCCTCGAGGTGAATCTGTTGCGACGGAAAGTTCTTGGCCTTGATCGTGCACACGATGCAGAACACGAAGGGCTTCAGGATCACCTTCTTCTCCGACGCCTCGATCACGATCTGCTTCTTGAGGTTGCAGCGCGAGCAGATCATCTGGATGGAGGTAGGACACGACATATGACATGAACATATGGGTACATTTTAGTGTCAGCATCGAGTCTCAACAGCCATATCAGTGTCAGGTATCAGTAGAAACAAACTCCACCAAGATGGTATCAAAAAGACAGGATAACATACCTTCTGGCAGATCTGGCAGAAGCACCCGCCGGACGAGAAAAGCTTGCTTTTGAGCGACTTGTCGCACGCGGCGCACGTGTCCGAGACCTGGCGGTTCGCCGTGATCTGGTACCGCGCGAGCGCGCGCGGCGACGACGTGGACGAGGACGACTGCGAGAGCGGCGATGGGCTGTTGTTGTTGTTCGCGGCCGCGTTGGCGCGCGACTGCTTGCGCATAAAGTAAAAGAGCTTCTTCTTGTGCGCCGAGTTCATGACCTTCCCGCATGAGAGCAGCGACTGGGCCGTGTCGGCGGCCACGAGGAAGTTCATAATCGAGCCACCCGGGTCCACGACCGTCTGGTTGAACAAGTCTACGCGCTCGTTGTCGATCTGCCGGAAGAGCAGGCAGTACGAGAGCTGCGCGCGCACGATGCCAGCCGGTGTGAGCTCGGGCAAGTCGCGATGCTGCATCGAGTGCATGATCGAGTACCCGATGCGCTCGCCGCGGGACGTCGTGGTCGTGCCGGTCTTGTTGAGCGTGAGAAAGTCGCGACGCTTGACGACGGCGTTGAGGCCAGGGAAGTTGTGCAGTAGCCAGACAATGTTGAGGTGGTGGAACGGGTCGTTGGCCGACGTGGCGGTCTCAATCGTGCCCAGCACGGCGGCGTCCTCGAGCACGTCCTTGTCGTATTCGATGCGGCGCCGCAGCGATGCCGTGTCATCCACGTACGAGCCGTACATGGCGTCCTCGACCGTGCCCTGGATCACGCCGTGTACGAGCATGAGCGGCAGCTTGGAGCTTGCGGCCGCCGCGGCCTTGGGGCCGAGCTCCGTCATCGACACCTTCATGTTGCCCACGTGGCGGTACGAGGACGACGACGGCGTGGAAGACATCATGGACGTGGACGCTGAGGACGACGACATGGAAGACGACGAGTTGGACCGCGACAAGCTGCCGCTGCGCGAGCGGTAGACCTTGACGCTCTCGCGCTCCTTGACGATCTTCCAGCGCTTGGCATCCACGTGCCGGTCGCGCGCGTACAAAAAGTCCTCGTAGGCGAGCAGCGTCTCGCGTAAGCTGTCGTCCGCGAGGCGCTTGTAGTCGGCCTCGTCCTCGGGCGTGAGCCGGATGCGCGGCAGGAACTTGGCCGAGATCGGCATTGAAGCTCCAGGCGCCATCTCAAGTTGCTAAGGAAGGTGGTAGGTAGTCGGCAGAGCTGTGCGTTGTTGTTCCTCTTGCGGTGTCCAGACTGGCAATGGCACTTTCCACGCAGGCGGCTCAGCAGGTCGGCGACCAAACGGCCACAACGCGACGCGACGTGCCGACGGCAGCAGACGAGCAAGCAGGCTCTCATGATAATGACAGGCGCACCTGCACAGAAGTGGCGAGGAGCGTTTCCCTGTGGGAAGCGAAGCGTTGTCTTTGGTGTCCTGATGCACCACAACCCGTTTGGCGAAAAAGTACGAAGTGGTGGAGGGTGGACGCTCTCGGCGCCGATACGCTAACTCTACCGGGGTTTTGTGTGTGTTGTCTTAATATAGCAAAGCTGGTTGTGCAAGCTTTTTAGTGGATAGTTTGTGGTTATAAAAAGTGTTGTGCTGTTATCGCGGGCGTTGTTTCCCAAGCCCACTTCTTCAGCTACTGTGACTGCAGTGTCGTCGCGTCGTGAACGTGAGGAAGATCCGAGGCGAAAAAAGATTGGCGATTTGGCTTGTGGAGTCAGTTTGGAGCCTCCTCGCGTCGTCTCTGTCGAAGAGGCAGCAGAGAGTCAGCGCAGAATGGCTGACCGGCGTCACACACACCACACAGAGGCGAAAAGAAAGCGAGGCTCTCTTTCGCGCGTCAGCCACGCACTGAGCTCACGAATTCGCAGACTTGGGGAGCTCAGTGATCTCGAAGAAGACCACAGCGTCGTACTGACGATGGCTCCCGCCTCACGCCACTGTCTCTGCACAGCGCTACCGCGAGCCCATATCAGCAAAAGTCGACAGAAGTGTGTGCTGTCGGATCGAGCTACGTTCTCTATCGGATTTGCTGCTTGCTGTTGTGACCGGAGGGGACAGCCTCACCGCGTTGTTCGCTCGGATTGATCAGTAGTGCGTAATGAGATCAGGGCCTATCCCAGAAGCGTTGCGCGATGTCATACGAATCGGATCGCAACCATTAATGTTTAGCAATGCGAGTTTGTATCTGATCTCGCTACCTACACACACGACACGCCCATCTCATGGACCCCCAACTGTACTTCACGAAAAGAGGAGCTGCGCTAGGCACCCGCTCGCTACGGTCGTCACAAGGACGGACACAGCGTTCACCTGCTCGTTCGTGAGCACGTCCACGCCGCAGACATGCACAGCAGTAGCCCCCGCGGAAGGAGCGCGTTCTTCGCAGATCTTCTTGGCGCTCGTGTCGAACCATGTCGCCTGCAGCGTCGCGCCCAAGAGCGAGTCCAGGAGTGAGCCGAAGAGCCCCGCGATAGCTCCGAAAGCGAGCACCTGCGGCTGTGTTGTCGCTGAGAAGAGACTCATGACAAGGTACAGCAGTCCCACGAACGCGCCGCCCAGCGCTGACGCCGCCAGGCCAAGCAGCGAGACGCCACCGTTCGTCCCAGGCGGCACTCTACGGAAGGTCGTGATCAATCTGGGCTCGCTTTTGCTCAGCACGCCGAGCTCCGAGGCCCACGTGTCGGCCGCGCAGCACGCGTAGTGGCCAATGTAGCTCGTCAGCAGGAAGCTGCGCCACGGCGCCGTCGCAAAGTTAATACGTTCGTCTTGGTCCCCAAACGCGCTCACGTAGTAGACTGCGATGCCAGTGGCCAGGGTGCTGCACGCGAGGACCTGGGGAGCAGACCGCTGACCGCCGACCTTGTAGTTCGCGTCGAGTTTCTCCTTGACGCCCGCCCGCACCTTCGTGAGCTTGCTGCCCGTGAAGTAAAAGCCCAGCAGCAGCACACCTGTGCGAATGAGTATCAGCGCCTGTGAGCGATGAATGGGTTGACAAGTAATGAAATAAAAAGATGAAGGCACGCACGAACCGAAGCGATAGCCGCTCGCGAGCGAGAAGAAGCCCACAACGAAGGCTGCGAGTGCGCCAGACACGTCCAGTGACTGTTTCTTTAGGCCGCGGTGGCCCAGCAGCGCGGCAAGCGCCGCCGCCACGCCCGCGCGTGCGACCACGTGCCAGGAGCTCATTTTTGGTGTCTCGTGATTGATTCGCGCACGCGTTTGCGACCAAACGTATCTTGGTCTAACATAGTACAGTGCTGACAGGAGAAATAAGACCACTACATTTTCCAGTGATGTGAACGTGCAACTGCTTCGAGCAAGCTGAAATTTGAGCTAATGTTTGATACCATTCCGCATGTGGTGTTAGTTTCAGCAATCTAAAATCTGATGAAGCTACAGAAAAATAACGCTGCTTTAAGGTGGAAAAATATATACGACCAAGCCAATAGCATTGGTATTAACAGTGGGCGGGGGCAACGAGGACGCTTTTTTTACCCCATGCTTTTTTTTCATCAATCGATTCGTCTTGATGAGACGAATTGAATGAAGTTGTTTTTGCAGCTTTTTGTCGTGCCGTTTTGCTGGAAACTTCGAGTCAAGTTTACTGCTTATAATGAAATAGTCACTCCTATTAAGGGATCAGCTGCTGGATCAATGACTAGATAAATTACCAATATGATCCAATGAAAATCATCTAAATTTAAATTACGCAAAGCCCTGTACATTACAGTTTCCTTCAAAAGATCACCAAGTCGTTTTGAAGATGCCAACTAAGTGCATTCATTTATAGTCTAGGCTGTCTATCGATATTTAGCATGGTGTTACCTCCACAGCGCCGCTGTGGGTGAAAAATTAGTCTGTGCAATGCAGACGACCTCTTCGCGTATAGGGATGAAGGGTAGTTTGGGGGTGCTTTCGCAGTTTGCGGTTGCTCTTGTACTAGCACCAGAGCGGAGGAAAAACCCATTTGCCAAATTTTGATTGTCTTATATTGTATGTTGTTGTTAAAAACATCAGCAGTTAATTCAAATCACTGTCTTGCACGAGTTCTTCATTACCAGAAGACAATTCGCTTTGTGCATCCATTGTAATTAAGTGATTCTTCAGCTCAGATATTTGTTGGTTAGCACCATTAATGCACCTTTGCAATGTTGAAAACTGGTAGTTAATTTTTACTTTTTTATATTAATTTGTAGGTTGGTATTTTTGGTATTATTCATCTATTTTTACTCTCACACAACCCCTCACTACCTCATAAATTAAATCCAAATACTTGTAGAAAATTACCGATTTTATTTGTATTGGAGGGCTAAATACTGCATTGCAATTGGCTAAAATGCCTATAGGGATCGGTTTGTTCTCACAATAATCTACTGTGAGCGTAAAATTGCTGTTCTTCACGCGATTTAAAGTGCATTAACAGCAACTGAAATGATCCAGCTCCTTTTAAAATTTGAGTACGATTGGACAAAAATTGACTTCAAGAGAGCAAAAAGCGTCCTCGATGCCTCCACCCACTGTAAAAACGTTTAAGAATGATCCAGCAGTTCTTAATACGATGTCTTGTTCTCCTTTAGTTTTAGCTCACCCATGTATTGGCTGCTCATTGAGTGGACAAGTCCATCGATGTATCCGGAGTAAACCTCATCCCACGCTTGCAAACTGGCGGTTTGGAGCTTTTGCTTGGTTGCAAACTGTTCTCTGTCTTTGTAGGCCCTGCTAGCGAGCACACCTCACACATTCTCGATTGGGTTCGTGTCTGAACTCAGCGCTGGAAACCCATGACAGCCATGTCGCGCTCGGAGATTTAGCTGGTAGCATAACGTGGGTGGCTAATGGAGGCGTTGTCTTGCTGAAGGATGAACCCTTGTGGGTGCTGCTGCTGCGTGAAGGGAACATGGTGCTCCTGGAGCGTGTGTACGTACGTTTCGCTGTTTTGCTTGTCGTAAAGGATGGCCAGTGAGACTTGCCTTTTGTGGAAAATGTACCACCATCACCGATCCTCCTCCTGCTTGACACCTCGAGAATATCTGCTTTTCTCGGCGGAGGTTGTGCCAGTAGTACTGGAGTCCGTCAGGGTTAAACTTCTTCTCTTCAGAGAAGACCACTGCCTCCCGCGCGGACCCTAGGGCCACGAGTGCACGAACCCACTCGAGGCAAGCCAGCTTGTGCTCCTTCGTGAGCGTGGAGGTACTCTTACGCTTCACTTAGCGAGTAGAAATAGTGAAATCCAGTGCGTGGACGAGTTGTGAAGAGCTGTACTAGTTAGTTTTGGCTGCTCGAACGATTCGGCGGGTGGTGACTAACATCAAGCTGAAGCGTTTATCGGGTTGTCTAGCAGTGTTGTAGCCGTCTAGACTACGCAAGAATGCCTGGACAACAGTCTTGGACCTGCCAATCGCGCATGCAATTTCTTCCTGGCTCTTTCCAGCCGCATTCATCGCCGAAATTTGACTCTTCTCGAAATCCGAAAGGGCTGAACCTATGAACATCGGAACTTTTAGTCCTCCGCTCTGAAAATCACATAAATAGTAGTCATTGAAATCAATGCACTTGTGGAGTTGGAGGTAAATGACCGAATGAATTTTATTTAGTGGAGCTCGCATGTCCGGCGGAGATAGTCTAGGAAGGTAGAAGAGATAAAGAACATCGATGAACTCTGTGTCCAACACCCCTCTTCTCAACTTTCTCTCGGAAAGACGCTACAGGGGTGCCACACGGTGCGACGCTGTGAGGCATCATGACATGACACCCATCCATCATGCCATGGGGTCCTATTTATCTCTACCTCAGACCACTGAATTTATCTGACCTGGGTTATTTCCTGTCTCAGTCATACATGTATTTGCAATATAAAACGCCATCGAAGACAAAATGTAACGGGCCAAAGTGCCCGTTACCTGTCGTGCACCGTGAGGAAGCGTGGGGAAGGGGGCAAATTCAACTCTGTTTGTCTGAGCGCTTCGGGCGGGTGCCCGAGGCCCTGAGAGCCACATATGCAAATGCTGACCTCTGATAGGCTGATGGCGAGTGCTGCGACACCCGCCTCCAGTCAATCACCAACTGACACGCAGGCGCCGGCCGTGGGCTTGTGCCGGCGCGTACCTAGCCGAACCTCTCGTACCTACCCGGCTAGGTCCCTAAGTAACCTGAAGTAACTACCTAAGTAATGGGAATTGCCCCGTTACACAAAACCAACGCACTTGAAGGAATATCAGACGCTGGGTGCCAAGTGATCATTTACTTTCTTTCAGAAGCTCGGAGCGTTATTTTCTGATGTGACGCCAATAGTGATCAGATCGTGGAAATAAGCTCACCAAACGATTGCTCTTTATTAGGCGAATCGGAAGACGTAATTACATTTGTAAACAGCTCTCATTTTGATTCTCGCGCATAAAAAGGTGGTGATCTTATTTCTTTTGCCACCACTGTACAGTGCTGGCCAATGCTATGAGGACACACACTTTTTTGTAATTTTTTAAATCAATACTCGCCGTTTGAGGCTGAAAATTGGCCAGGATGAAGCTATCTGTTTGTTGAGCAGCACAATGGTTTTCGAGAAAAAGCCAAATATCAATTTTGAGAGGGGGACATTGCTATGAGAACACCACAAGAAACTTCGCGTGGCGGCCACGGATGCAGCGTTAAACAGGATGTGTGGGTGAAATTTAATACGCATTCACTTCCCAACACTATGCACATGTTCATTTTGCGTTTCGCTTTCATTTAGAGATGCCAGGAGGTGCGAAACTTTCCACCGTTGAACAAGGACAAGTTCGAGTGCTGAAGCAGCAGAATTTGTCTCTGCGAGCGATCGCAAACGCCATCGGCCGCTCGAAGACCGTCGTGGAGAACTTCTTGAAGGATCCCGACGCGTACGCAGCCAAGAAACGCAAGGGGGAGGCTTACAAACTCTTCGAGAGAGATCGGTGCGTCCTCTTCCGGCAAGCTACCGTGTACAAGAAGTCGGCGTCACAGATTGTTCCATTGCTCTCGACGCCCGTCTCTACTCGAACAGTTCGCCGCGAGCTCCAGCGCAACGACAATGCCAAGTATGTGAAGCGCAACGTGAAGCTCAAGCTGAAGCCACATCATGTCGCTGCTCACCTGACGTGGGCGCGTGCTCGGATCAAGGAGAGGACCATCTGGGAGAAAGTTGTCTTTTCTGACGAATTTTTTAAACCTAAACGGTCCTGATGGACAACAATACTATTGGCAGGACATCCGGAAGGAGAAAGAGACCTACTTCAGCCGCCAAAGCGGCGGGGGTTCGGTCATGGTGTGGAGCGCCTTTTCGCACGTCAAGTGATCGGAGTTGGCTGAGCTCTCGGGGCGCCAAGACTCGTATGACTACTAACAAACGCTTACCAAGTTTCTCTTCCCGTTGGCGGATGGCACGATGGGCGGCACGTACGTTTTTCAGCATGATAACGAAAGTATTCACTCGTCAACCACCACCTCGCAATTTCTAAGCGATCTCGAGATACCGGTTTTGACTTGGCCAGCGCTCTCGCTCGACCTCAACCCAATAGAAAACCTGTGGGGTGTCATGACCGAGCTGTTTACTGCGGAGGAAGGCAGTACAATACAGTGAGCGAGCTCAAGCAAGCCATTTTGCGTGCTTGAGGAGAGATTCCTCAATCCAGATTGATCAAGCTTGCAGGGTCAATGCACGATCGTTGTATGGACGTTCATGAGCGTAAGGGCGACAAGATAGCATGTTGAAAATAGCTAGAAACGAAAACGTGGGGTTGGAATCTCTCATTGCGTGCGCTGAATGAAGTTTCTTGTGGTGTTCTCATAGCAATGTCCCCCTCTCAAAATTGATATTTGGCTTTTTCTCGAAAACCATTGTGTTGCTCAACAAACAGATAGCTTCATCCTGGCCAATTTTCAGCCTCAAACGGCGAGTATTGATTTAAAAAATTACAAAAAAGTGTGTGTCCTCATAGCATTGGCCAGCACTGTAGGAATCTGGGTTAAGTGCTTTATTGATGTCGCCCACCCTGTCCACCTCCGTTTCGTCTCTTGTTCTTTTTTCTACTGGTTTCGATCGATGAGCTTTCGGTTTATGACGCCCAAATGGCGAGCGACTGATCGATTAATAAACGAACGCCTTGACGATGGAGCAGCACCAGTGGCAGCAGCGGGGCGCGTACTGCATGGCACCATCCACCGCTGCCAGTAGCAGCAAGGACAGCCGCGTCCACCGCGTCAAGTGCGACGAGCCGCTCGCCTTCCAGCAGCTTGTCGTGCCGACGACGGGCTCGGCGGTAGAGATCGAGATAGATATCGTCGACCTCTTCGCGCCGCTGTCTTCCACAAACACGACGACTGCGACTGCTGCGTCTACTACTGCTGCTCATGCTGCTGCTGGTGCGGACTTTCACTTTGACTTTGCTGGCCACGCCAGCGCAGGAGAGACGGCATCCGACGCGTCCATAGTAATGACACTGTCCGTGACAACAACAGCCCGCTCAAGCCCCAAAACAGACTCCGAGCACGCGGTCCAGTCAAATCAGAGCAACCTGAACAAGAGCACCTTCGCAAGCCGAGCCACACAGAAGCAGAAATCACCAGCAGTCAAGAACAAGAACGTACACAGCAGCTTCAGTGCAAGTGATGATGCAATAATGATGGACACGAACGACGCTCATGAAGCGCAGCTCGAGACCGAGGAAGACCTGCTCGAGGAGCGGCGCAAACGCAACCGCGAGTCCATGCGTCGTGTGCGGCTGCGCAAGCGTGACGCGAAGCTCAACACGCAGCAGACGGTGGACGCGCTCGAGGCGACGCTGCAGCAGCTCATGGCTCAGAACCAGCACGCGGCGATCCAGCTGGCAGCGACCCACAACGACACCGCTCAGACATCCCTTACTATCATCGGTAAGCCGTCGTACCCGGAGCTCCTAAGTGAGACCGCTTCGCTGAGCTACGAGAACAAGCACCTGCGGGACACGATCAAGACGCACCAGGTGTTTGAGGCTTCGATGACGCGCATGCTCGACGACGAGCGGCTGCAACACAAGGCGCTGAGCGAAGAGGAGGCACTAAGCGATGACGCTGAGATCTTGCGGCCGCTATTGTCGTGGTTTACGCCCGCGGCTCTGAGCGAGCTCATTGCGCTCGCGACACTCAAGATCCAGGAGAACAAGGCGCTTATCGAGTCGATCGTGCGGCGGCCGAACAACGCGCTTGGGTGGAGCGACCAGCGCTGCGTCGAGGGCAAGATGGCGCGCTATTTACTGCAGAAGACTTTTCACCATGAATCGGCCGAGAGCTTGGCGCGCAAGACGTGGGAGGCGACCGTGGACATCGAGAAGCTCACGATCGTCATGCGATGGGCGAAAGGCATGAAGATCCTCCATTGGCTCAGCGACGACGCTGCGATCGTCACACGCGAGCTCACGATCCCGAACCCACTCGGCTCGGACTTCCCCACGCAGTTCCGCTTCATGCTGCTCGTGTTCCGTACAAGAACTGCAGACGGCGGATGGTGCATTGGGACGATCAACCTCAACATTTACGGTACAAGTGTAGAGGAGTGCCTCCAGAAGGACGCGAGTTACAAGAACGGCCTGAACGCACGCACGATGTATGGCTGGAAGTTCTCACCAGCGAAGGACTTGGGCGACGGCTGCCACGTCGAGCTCGCGGGGCTCACGGGCAATGGCACGCACGCCTATGCGCACAACGTGCTCATGGAAATGATCACGGTCGTGCTGCTCTGGGAGCACGCGACCGTGGCCTCCATCCGACTGCTCAAGACCTGACTGAGGCTTCTGAGGTTATCTGTGACTTGAGTCTCCTGATGACATGTAAACTGTAAGTTCCCCACTATTGTTGCGATTGTCATTGTCCACTGTCCTAAGAAAATCCACATGATATTTTTGACATATTTACTTGAGACTCGCTTCAACAACGAGTGCCTACCATACTCTGAGAGGACCACCTCTCAGAGTACGGTAGGTACTTTATTGAACCACCAATTTCCCTAAAGAAAGACAAATTCAAACAAAACAAACATCCGACCTTTTTTTTATCAGAGCGAGAGCTGGCGCATCTGGAGCTCTTCGAGCTGCACCTGGCGCGCCGGGAAGCTGTTGACCTTGAGCGTGCACTCGAGGCAGAAGATGAAGGGCTTGAGCACCACCTTGCGCTCCGTCGCCTCGACGATCACCTTCTTGGACACGCTACAGCGCGAGCACATCATCTGCATCCACACAAGAAAACAAGACATTGTCAGTCATAGCATCCAATATTTCACAAAACCAAACATTGTCGTACCCGCTGGCAGATCTGGCAGAAGCAACCGCTGGACGAGAAGAGCTTGTCGAGCGACTTGGCGCACGCTGTGCACGTGGACGAGACCTGGCGCTGCGCCGTCCGTCTGGAGAAGCCCGTTGAGGACGACGAGTTGGACGAGCGCGAGTGGGAGGAGCTCAGCGGCGAGGCCACGTACGAGTCCGTGAACGACTTCTCGCGCGCCTGCTTGCGCATGAAGTAGTGCAGTTTCTTCTTCTGCGCGCTGTGAATCGCCTTGCCCGTGGCCAGCAGTGTCTGTGCTGACTCCTGCGTCACGAAGAAACTCATGACGGCGCCGCGCGGGTCCATAACGCTGTGCATGAAGATCTCTACGCGGTTCTCGCTCATCTGGCGGTAGATGAGGCAGAATGCGAGTCTCCCGCGGATGATGTTGGCGAAGTCCATTTCGGGCAGGTCCCGATGGTTGATCGAGTGCACGAGGTACACGCCGATGGGCTCGCCCCGTGAGGTCTTGGCCATACTCGACTTGGTGAGCAGCAAAAAGTCGCGGCGCTTCACGACTGCGCCCAGACCGGGGAAGTCACGCAGGAACCACGAGACGCCCAGGTAGTTGAACGGGTCGTCGGTCGTCGGCGCGTCGATGTTGCGCAGCACGGCCATGTCCTCCATCAGGTCCTTCTCGTACGCGCTGCGGCTGCGCAGCGAGCTCGTGTCGTCAAAGTATGTGCCATACATGGCGTCCTCGAGCGTGCCCTGGATCGTGCCCGCGAGCATGAGCATCGGCTGCGGTGAGTTGGCCGCCATGGCCGCCTTTGGCCCGATCTCGACGTCCTGGCCCTGTTGTCGCTGCATAGTGCTGGAGGTGTTCTCGCTGGAGCCGTCGCTCTTGCGCTCGCGGAAGGCGCGCACGTCCTCGCGCTCCTTGATGACCTTCCACTTGTGTGTGTCGACCGTGCGCTTCTGCCTGTAGATAAAGTCCTCGTACTCGGAGAGCGTCTCGCGTAGACTCTCGTCCGCGAGTGCCTTGAGCTCCTCCTCGTCCTCGTACGTGAGCGTGAGGCGCGGCAGTGTGTTGGCTGACACGGACATGGACCCGATCGCCATGTCTGTCATATGGTTATGTTGACGTCGGTAGACCACGAGAGAGAGAGATTTGTGCAAGTGAGCTGTGAGCCTAAGGAGCAGATCGCGAGACGAGCAAAACAGGAGAGTGAGAATGAGAGAGCGAAGGCAGCCAACTTACGTGACGTGATGAGAGCAAATCGCAGAGAGCGAAAGGTTGGACTGGCGCGCGTGTGGTGGTGCCACTGCAGTAAGCAAGAGCGAAGGCGTCTTGTCTGAGAAAAGCAGCGATGGACAGCGAGCGGTTGCCTGCTTACCTTTCGTTTGTTGTCTGTGGGCGTTTGTCGGGCAGTCTGGGCGGGCGTCCAAGCAAAGGGCAAAGTGAGACTTTCGACCACGCCACGTTGGCCACGTTGATTATCACGCCAAGCCTTTGTGGCAAACGAGTCTGCCCGCCAGAGAGAGAGAGAGTGACGGAGGAGAATGTGGAGTACGGTTGTTATGTCAGTGCCTTCTCTCTTCTTTTTCTGCTCTTTCTGTTGTTTGGCGAGAAAGCCTCTCGCAAATCAAAGAAGTGACGTGAATCCAGCAGACTTGCAAGCGAGTCGCGATGGGACTCAACCTTCAACCCACCGGTCGTCACGCTATGTGACACGTACTGTACAGTGTAGTCAGGAGCCCTACGAAACATCAGAGCTTATGCAAAGCCAGACGTCTCTTGTGTAGGCAAACGTGTAAAGTGCTTAAATGACGCATAGCAGAGCGCTGTCTAACCATGCAGGTGTAAGGTGCAAGGCGCAAGATGCAAGCGCCGTCTATTGTATTACAGCGCACACTTGTCGATCTTGACACGTTCTATGTCCACTCGTTCAAAAAGTGTCCACTTGCCATGTCTTTGACACATTCAACGATTTGCTGGTGTTGAACATGCGCGGTTCTCCTTTTAATGAGAACCGGATTTGACAGAAAACAAGATAACACAACTATTGGATAGGCTCAGAAGCAGATAATGCAGGAGACCGCGACGCATTTGCGCTTGCCTATTCCACCAAAAACTCTCTACGGTCTCGCGTCGATGTCACAGTATGCGCTCCACGCCAATCCTTGTACGTTGGCCTAATCGTCCGATGCGATGAGTCAATTTGTCATCGACTTCATCCCATCGAAAGCGCTGGCTGGCTGACTGCTCGTCCTGTCGCTGGTGTTGCCAACCTTCCTCTGTGCACGTTTGCTTTGGGAGCGTGTCGATGCTTCAGTATCGGCCGACCGAGGTCTTCACAAGCAGACTTTCATGAGCTATTACTACATCAATGACATCGGCGATTTACAACCAAGTACTTCACTCGAAAAGCATTCCTTCATCAGATGTGAGTCAAGCAAAGCGGATTATGCTGTTTCCTTTTTAAAAAAACGCCACGAACGCTTTTTTTCGAGAGCTTCTCTCCAAATTTCGTGTGGAGTCTGATTTTCGCGACGATGGGGCGACACCTTGGACAAACAGGCCGCCAGCTCCGAAGTGCGGAGGAGAAAGATTCGGCGAGCAATCACTCATCAAGATCACGCTTTCGGGCTTGGCAAGGTGGCAGCTAACCTCACTGTGAAAGGAGGCAAGCAGACCAGGTCGCCATCCCAATCAATCTCACACCAAAAGCTCTGCTGGCCGCTCATCTTGTTTGTTATTTCTCCTCAGAGCAACGAGACTCGCCTAAGAGTTCATTACGAGCTTTTCCACAGCGCGTTTCGAAAACGAAACGCCTTTTGAAACGGAACTGCGCTTTCTAGTCCAAATCACTTGTTCTTATTACGCAATGGCATATTGATGTTACCACTGCTCTGTTACCACTTACTTGCCTGCAGTTTACAGCCTTGCCGCGTGTGCACCTGCAGTCTGCTGCGCATGCAGCGCGTCGATCGCGGCCATGAGCGGCCGTTCCTTCTGCAGCGCCAAGACGCTCTCGGCGAACTCGGTGATCACCTTATTCGACCACATCTTCAATGAAGAGCTGCTACGGTTGTCTGAGGAGCTTTGGCTCTGATTTGTCACGCCTTTCATTCGAGACTGAAGGCTATCACTTGCGGTGTCCGGATCGAAGGCGCCCTCGAAGAAGCTCAGGTGACCGCCGGACTGTGTGAGGCAGAAGATGAGGTTCGGGTTCGCCTGTATCTGCGCGGGCGACGGCAGCACGCCGATGAACGGGTCGTCGGTCGCGTTCACACAGAGCAGCGGGATCTTGACGTCCTGCAGCCGCGTGATGCACGACGAGTCCGAGTAGTAGTCGTCCACGGTCGGGTAGTTGAAGGTGACGCGCGAGAGACGGCTCTCGAACTCGCGCACGGTCGTGGAGCGCTTGATCGCCTCGAGGTCGATGCCGGGGCTGTCCTTAAACAGTTCCAGTGCGTTACTGTTCTTGAAGAAGATCTGCTTGAAGCTCCAGAGCAGCCCCTGCTCGTAGACCTTGCGGTTGAGCCACGTCTTGCTGAAGTTGTTGGTGAGCGCGAGCATGTCGTACGGGTTCGAGACTGAGATGGCGGCCGTGAAGCCCGCGCGCTCTTTCTCTTCGCCTAAGTACTTGACCAGGTAGTTGGATCCAGAGCAGAAACCCAGCGCGATGAACGCCTCATGCGCAAAGTTGTACCGCGTCGTGAGAAACTGCACGGCGTTGCGTACGTCGTCCGTGTAGCCACACGAGAAGAGCTGCGGCGTCTTCAAGGGAGTACGAGCGCAGCCGCGGCCGTTGAGCACCACAGCCTGCCAGCCGAGCCCTAGCAGTTGCTCGATTGCCGTGCGGATGTACAGCTCCTTGCCGCCGCCGGCGCCGCCCGCGACGATGAGTACGGTCTTCTTAAGCGGGTCGATCTCGTCGATCGTTGGGATTGAGCCGTTCTCGAGGCGCGGCGGTAAGGCCCAGTCGAGCGACGCCACACCGCCGTCGGGCATGTCGAGCAGCTGCCGCTGGTACTTGATCGCCGGTGCCTTGGCCATACCGTTCAGAAGCACGCGCGCCATGGACTGCAGATGGCCGTTGAAGAGGTACCAGAGCGGGTAATATTTTTTCTTTGCTGCAAATCATGTTCAAGGTCGTGTACGAGATCCCAAATCATTATTCGAGCAACGTGGTGATCATCTAGGAGTCCAAATCAGGACAAATAAAGAAGAGGACAACTTTCATTCGGTACGTACTCATGGTCTCGCAGCGCTCGAGAAGCTTCTCGTTGAGCGGCGTGGGCTTGAAGGCGAGCTGCGGCGTCTCGGCTGTAAGGCGATAGTGCAGCCGCTGGAGCCACACGAGGAGTCGGAATGCGACGAAGCGCGAGCCAAGCGCCACGACCGCCACAACGAGCATGATCCGCTGGAGCTTTTCATTCTGTGGCATACAGTAGCGAACATATACGAGCAAGTTAAGTTAGTGAGGCGGCTTCGACTGGCTGTCATGGCTCACAACGTACCTTGAGGGTGAGTGGCGCGAACGAGCTGAACGTGGCCCCCATGCTGGTGAAGATGATGCCGATGAACTAGATACTTGGTGACGGCGACACGAATGCGAAAGGAAGTGCGATCGAGACTGGCGATCGGGAGAAGAGAGAGATTCCTGGTGAAGCATGCTGAGCTTGTCAGCTCAGCAAAAGGAAGGAGGGAGTCTCGTCGCTGGGCTGGGACAGCCTACAGTGGAATGTTGGAGGAGTTGGGAGGGGATCGGTGTTCGGTTATCGGGCGTGATCTTTTTCAGTCCTCAGAGGATGCAGCAGATGGATTGGATCGCTGGCTTTTCTTTTCCGACTGACGGATGGCAAAGCTGATCACGATGATGGCTACGGGGGGGGGGGGGGGGG
>JAADWP010000819.1:0-14714 GCA_023336215.1 Globisporangium iwayamae | reverse complement strand
GTCTTTCATGCATAGCGGGCGAGCTCGCCTCCGAGCTCTACCTCTACCTTCTGTGTCATACTCTGCTTCGCCCTTGCGAGACTGTAATTTGTCATCATATGTGATGACTCACTACCGATCTGACTAGTATTGACTATCGATAACGGAAATACTACAGTACACTGGACGACACTATCGACAACTGCAGGTTGCTTCTCATGTCCATCAAGAGCACCACAGAGCGCACATACAACAGTACCGACGCGTGGGGCGTCCGCTAAACTCAAAAATAGTGCCGAGCACGTCCGGTGGCAGCTTGGCCAGTCGCTGATCGCTCGTCGCTCCACTGACGCTGAGAAGCGCGAGTCGACGACGCATGGACGGAAGACGCGACACAAACGGGCGCGGGAGTGCCCGAAACTGCGCTTTGTCCGCGTCGCGGAGGTCTCCGATGAAGACAGCGCGCTGCAACATGGCGCTAGTCGACACGGCCTCGCGAAAGGCGTGGATCACGGCCATTTGGCTCGCGCTCTGCACTTGCCAGGCATCCACAGTCACCTGCCGGAGCGTTCGCGACGCACCAGCGCGCGGGTTCTTGAGTGCATTGAAGAGCACCGCCCACTCGCTCCCACGTCCTGCTGGGCCACTACGCGTCACAAAGTTGGTGATGCCGCAGCGCCCATCGTCGAGTGCGTGCACGAGTCGGTCGTGGAACGGCGCGTCGGCGTAGCCCACTTCCAAATCCCGCAGCTGGGGGCATCGCGCCACGAGAACGTCAGCGAGCGGCCCACTGAGTGCGCTCTGCGACGTAAACAGCGCCAAGCTGGTCAGCTGGCACCCAATGTGAGCCATGAGCGCGTCAACGGCCGCAACAACGTCGGCATTGTCGCCCTGGGAAGCCATCAAGCGAAGCGTGCGTAGCTGGCTAGCTTTTTGGCTCGCCCACGTCGAGTCGTCCGCCAGCTCCGTGAAATCGTCGCACGCGAGCACCCACCACGTCAGCTTGGTCAGTTGAGGACAGCTTGAGAGCACAGTCTTGAGCGTGCGGCACGACAGGTTGCGACTCGGGTCGACACGGATTTCCAACTCTCGCACGTCAACCGACGCAAACAGCGGTACGACCTGACAAATGATCGCCTCGGTGGTCGTCTGTGGGTTCCACTCCACCGAATGGATACGAGGCTCGACGTCATGACCGCTCGCTCGTGCTTCCGTTCCGCGGCTGCCGCGGTGGAGCGCCGCGACGTCCTCTTCGGTGAGCGCACCGAGATCGATCGCGAGCGTCTGGATGTGCACGCGTGAGTCTGGCGCAAAGAGCACTGCGCCGACAGTTTCTAACGCGCGGCGTCGCTGCGCAGCATCGTCGCGGACCAAATGGAGCGGCCAGCTGAGCGTGAGGTGGTCCAACGGGCCGCACCTGGTCGCTACGATATTCACCAGCTGGATCAACGTGTCGATCGGCATGTGACCGTCGTACACAATGGCCATTCGGTCCACAAGCAGTAGCCCAGCCGTCCGCTTGGCCCAGTCAAAGAGCCACTGCCAGTGGCTCGGCGTTCCTTCGAGCGGCCGCCCTAGAACCAGTTCGAGGTCGGTCGACACACCGGCGGCCGTCGCGATCGTCGTACAGAGCGACGCATACTGTGGCAACGTGGTCTCAGCCCAGCGACCACGCAGCAGTGCGCGTGTGATGTGGAAGGATGATTGCTCCGTGCCGTTGCGCGCCAGCAGCGCCTCCAGTTCCCGGCCTTGCAGCTCGCCGTCGTCGGGAAACAGCCCAATTAGAAGCACGAGCTCTACGGGCAGTAGCTTGTGCTCGTCGTCGGATCGAAACGCCTCGCGCAGCTGTATGTACTCGGCGCAGGCATCGGTCGCTTCGTCCCAGTTGTAGATCGCGTCGTGGATGAGCCCGACGCCCGAGCGTGCGCCGGTGCGGTCGCCCTGGATCGCGAGGTGGACGACTGGCTTTTGAGAGCGGTCCAGCGCGTCGCAGCGCGCGCACAGCGCCGCGCCCATCGGACAAAGACCGTCATTCTTCCGCAGCGCGTTAAACATCGACGGGTCGACGTGCGGCCGCGCGGCCGTGAGCGCGACCACGCGCAGCAGTTCGCCCAGCCGACTCGTGACGACCGACGCGTCGAGCGGGCCGCGTAGTTGGACACTGACCTCGCCGCAGTGCCGCAGTGGCGTGGGCCGCGTAACCTCGAGGATCATGGACTTGACAAAGGAAGCGCGGAGCCGCGTGCGCCACGCGCGGAGAAGGCGCTTCTCTTTCCGTCGGGACGTCGTCATCCTGTGTGCTTGCTCGTGCTTTGGGAGCCGCTGGGGAAATGGCGAGGGGAGGGTTTCTAACTTCTTAACGGCTTGTTACAGACTCAGATCTGCAGTGTGGTGTGGTACGTACTCTGCCACACTGTAGAACATTGACGTGAAGACGTCCAAAGGGCCGTGTGACCCGTCGTGGTCGATGGTACACGATCTGTCCAAGGCGTGTGGCGACGGATGTGGAAATGGCTACTAATGTGTCCGTAAATGTCAGTCCGGTGCAGTACCGGATCTCTCCGACCAGCTCCAAAGCGATCGTCAAGTCCGTCGGAAGGCACTTCAGGACACCTAGTGGAATGTGAGCCCGCTAGAGTTGAAAGGGTTTTTGCCCAAGTGCCCTCCGGCCTTGCCGCTTACCACTACTGCTGCTGAGAACACCGATCAGGTTGGCTCAGTTGAAAGTTGGCTGTATTACACCTTAACACAACCTATACCTTCTCGGCTATGGCTAAGATATCTTACAGACATTTTCTACTAAAGTCATTTTTTTCCTTCTATTATTCTTGTTTCTCGCCGTTGCGGCTGTCTTGGTTTTGGGTTCGGTAATATTTCGCTTGGAGCCGACCGTTCTCCAAGTCTGGTACGATTACGAAAATTTGTCCGGTATGGGGCTCGAACCCGCAACACACACCGTAAGGAGCAGATGCTTGTTTCACGACCCCACGCCACAAGGGTGATCAGGTTGGCTCAGTGGTCCGCCACTGGGTTTCTGACCGGGAGGTCGCGGGTTCGAGCCCGGCGCGTCGGAGTTTTCGATTCGCTTAAGTGCGATTCTGTGGCCGGAGAACCCTGGCTCTAAAACAACTACAGTCGCTACCCTTTATAAGAACCCCATCGGGGCACGAAAATATGCTGTTCTCATTTAGCGGATATGTCATTGTCGAACATATTGACAATATTTCGCAAAATAGTGACAGTTGACTTTTGAGATGTTACTAAGTCAAAAAATATGACAAATGTTGGTGATATATTTGAAATTTTTGCGACCAAGTCTGATACAATTGCTCTTATGAGGGTCTAGTTTGTGCGAATACTGCACTTCTGGACATCAAACGGCTGCTCATATGCTCTTCTGCTCATATATCGTATTGTCCACTCATTATACTTGATATTTGTATGGCGCATTTTGGGAACAGATTCTGGTGTCCTAATACAGAATTTGCTCTTATATCGTGGGCCCTTATAAAGGGAAGCGACTGTACCCACTTTCGGTAGGAGCTATTGATCTACTTCAGTACCCGTGACTGGAGTACTCGCACAATGAGGGGTATAACCTGAGTGCCCTCTGTGTGAGGGTCGTTGCCGCCGGGACTGCCACAACCCTAATGGGTGGGTGGTAAGCCGGTCTATCGGGGCCGAGGCATGCCCGCCACGAGCGCAAACGACGTCTAGATAATTTCCCTTTTTTGAGAACGCCGGCACATACGGCTCGCCGGCCATGGCAGTGCCATTGGCACGCGCTACACTACTATATTCAGCGTGCGTGCTCCGTCGCCTCGCGTTTCGAGTCGGTGTGGCGCGTTGCGCGAGCGATGGCACGCTCTGCTCCACAAAAGGGTTCTGGGGAAGTACTAGTACAGTAGGCGGGATGGGCGGGTCTTGCATTCGCCCAGCCGACCGCCGACTTCAAGCGTGTGTTGATGCGCCAGCAACGAGCGAAACCTCGACCGATGCCCCGCGCGATCGCCTGGGCCGTCGCGCTCTGCGTGCTCACGGCGCTCGGAAGCGCGCATGCCGCTTTGCCCAACGATGCCCCGTCGCCGAGTACGGCGCTGCGTGGCCTTCGTTCGATCGACCACGACACCGCGCAAGAGACGACCGACCAGGAAGCGCGTCGCATCACCGACTGTGCGCGACTCCATGGGCTGACGCCGGAGCAAGTGGCCGTGTTCATGCGCGACAGCGCGCGGCGCCTCAACTGTCCAGAAGCCAGCGACGCGTTTTCGCCCGCGTTCCAGACCGTCTCAGAGAAAGACCGGCAGGCGGCTGCGGCCGCGGCGCTCCAGCAGAAGATCGCCAAGTGGGAGAACCGCAAAAACCCGACGCCCGAGCAGATCCTGGCACAGGCCGACGCCGACGCCGCGCACGGCGCTCGCGCAAGCCCAAGCCGCCTCGAACGCCGCAACCGCCACGTACAACAAGGTGCAAGCCGCCAACGGGATCGCATCCGGCGCTGACACCGCGGCGCTCCAGAAGCAGTGGGAGAACGTCATGACCAAGCAAGACGCCGTGACGGCAGCGTACGACTCGTACTCGACGGCCGCGAACGCGCTCGCGAACGCCAACGCGGCCAAGAAGCTCGACGCCCAGCAAGCCAAAGACGACGCCGCGTTGCTCGACCTGATCAACAACCAGAAAGACGAGTGGCAAAAGAAGGTGGAGGCCGACGCCGCGGCGCGCAACGAGATGCTGGCGCAGCTCCAGGCGACCGAGGTCCAGCGGCAGAAAGACCTCGCGCGCAAGGAGGCCGATCGCCAGCAGGCCGAGCTCGACAAGCAGCTGGCGAACGAGGCGTTGCGCAAGCAACACGAGGCCGAGCGCAAGCAGCACGAAGAAGAGCGTCTGCAGCACGAGGCCGAAGCCGCGGAGGCGCAAAGGAAGTTTGAGGTCGACGAACAACTGCGACTCCAGCGCGAGCGCGACGCCAAGACCGCGGCCGCCAAGAACGATGCCACGGCGACCGAGATCAAGCAGCGCGAGGACGTGCGCGTGGCGCGCGACCAGCAGATCGCGGCCGCCGAGGCCAAGGCCAAGAATGAAGACATCGACTTTCAGCGCGTCAAGGCCGAGCAGGTCACGACGCAGAAAAAGTACGACGACTTGCGGACGCAGCACCTGCAAGAGGAGCAAACACGCGCGGCCGCCGAAGCCAAAGCGCGAGCCGATGCCGACAACGCCGCCGCGGACGAGCAGCAGAAGGACGACGATGTGCCCGACGAAGAGAAGCCCAGGCGTGACGGCGACGAGGACTGTCCGCCGCCGCCCGTGGGGTCGCCGCCCAAGTGCGAGAACGGCGGACGCTGCTTCCGGCAGAAGGGAAAACCCGAGACGGAGTGGTGTTCCTGTGGCAAAGGCTACAAAGGAGACAAATGCGAGCACAAGCCGTGTCCGCCGCCGGCCAAGGAAGGCAACATGGTGAACGGCAAGTGTGTCAAGTGGGAGAGCGAGTACGTGTGTAACGGGTGCAACAAGATCTGGGACATCAAGACGACGTGCCACGAGGTCGATACCAAGACCAAGGTCAAAGCGAGCACGCGCCAGACGAACTGCAAGGGGCTCAAGGAACCCGAGAACGAGCTGTACAACCGCATGTGCAAGTTTTGCATCGATGGAAAAGGCGTGGACAGTGGCAAGGGATCGGGCAACGCAACGAGTTGGGACGGCACCTCGGACGACGACGGTGGCACGGATGCGGATGGAGCCGGAGACGACGACGACGACGACGGAGGCGACGACGGCCTTACCGGCTCGGCACGGCATCGCCAGTTGAATCCTGTGCCAGCCGCACCACCCGTGACTGCGCCGGCGCCGGCGCCGGCACGCTACACATTCGTCCTGTCGTTCACGCTCGGTGCTATTGAGGTGCCAGCAGAAGCGCTCGTGTACTCGGTCTATGAACACACTCTCGTGACCAAGCCTGCCAGTACGCTACGCGATGCCCCTCGCGAACGATGCCTTGCGGAGTGCTATAAGCGCATGGGGTCCATTGGCCCTCCAGGTGGCAACATGCGTGGCGAGCACTGCACGTAGCTGATCTGGGTCCCGCCGTACCAGCGCGGAAGTAGGGTGTACAAGAGCCAGTGCCGTATGTTCAACTCTGGTTCGTTTCCAGCGGGGCCGCCGAATGCGAATCTCTCGCCGATGAATCCGACGAATCCGACACAGCCACAGGTGCTACGCAATCACGCCGCCACGGGCATGCTCGCGTTCGTGACATACCCGCGCGTGTTCGACATGTTTCGTCCGACCGATGGTGGAACACCGCACACGATACGTGTCCTCAACACCGCCGACACCTTCGTGGCGACCTTCTCCCCGAGCAAGAAAGCGGCCGAGGGTGAAGGCACGTTCGTCACGAAGGGTACGCTGCTGTTGACGAACTGTGTTGTTACCTACAGCACGCGGTTGGAAGCTGGCAAGCTCTACCACCAACGAGTCCGCACTGGAAGAAATGGTGCGACCAACCAAGCTGTACAAGCTGCGTTTCCGGTGCTCACTCCAAACGGGATCGTTCCCGTGGCTGCGAACGTGCCGCAAGGAGGTACGACGTGGTCGTACAGGTTTGATAACCTCCTGCGGGTGCTCAGTGTGCAGCCTCATGGCGGCTGGATCAACGTGGACAACATCGGCGACCGAGACGACGATAGCCCCGAAGAGTTTCAGTCCCGCTTCAGCGAGATCATGCGCGCCACCCAGTTTGCGCAGGCCGACGCTGGCCACCTCGTGGCAGGCTCGCAAAAGCCACCCAACTGGTTCTTCAACTACGTACCGCAAAGCGCCAAGTCGAACCAAGCCAATCAAGCCGGTGGCTGCTGGTTCTACACCGAGAATGCCGCGAGAGCCCTCCAGCGACTCGGTTGTTCGATCACGTACAACATGGGACTCACGTACCCCACGACTACCGCTGGCGGCGGCACTCGAGCGGCATGCAACGCCCATTTCCGTCCGACCAAGATGTCGCTGGACTTGCGAATCATCGGCGGGACAAGTTCGTGCGCGACCATGCGGGCTGAGTGGGCCGGCAGGTCGCTGGTGACGTACGATGCTGCCACGAGAGAGCTAATGACGACGCGACTCATGGCGCACACGCTGCACCGCGCCGTGTTCGCTGCGGCGTCCACCGATCTAAGAGGGCTCCTGCTGTTCGCGACGACGTCGGCCGCTGTTAACCAGTGCGACGCCGAGACCGGCGCCATCTACGCCTTTGCGCGTCTCAAGCTCACGCCCAAGTTCGCTCAGGTCGCGCTTGTCCGCGGGTCCACTTGTCTCGCATCCCGCACCGTAGACGTCACCAACGCCGCTGGAGCAGTTGAGGAATTCCACCTTCTCGCATTCGACGCCACAGCCTGGAAGTACTGGGCCACGGACACCACCGGGCCACCCGACGATCTCACGGATGATTCCGGCGAGTGTCTCACCATGGTCCAAGTCGGCAATGTGAACGTGGCCACGATCACACCCGCGAGCAATGGCGGGTGCCTCAAGTTCATCTACGAGTTCGATCCGTTTGCGGCCCTCCCCGCTGCGGCGGTTCCCCCGGCTCCCCCCGTGGCCCACAAGCCGCCAACCTCGGGCATGATCGAGACCACGACCCCCGGCGCGGATCTGACGCGGCTGGTCGACGCGCTCTTGACGGGGCTGATTGGAACGCTCGACGGCATGAGCGGCGAGATGGAGGAGTGTCTCGTCTGGGACGCGCTCAATGAGGTCTTTGTGATGGTCGACGGCCTAGCGGGTCAAACGCATGCCGACTGCGTCCGCGTGCAGGTCTCGCACACGTTCTAGGTTAGACCCACCCACCGGATTGAAGGAAAATAGACCTTTCCACATCAGACTTGAAGTTGGCTTGGGAGATGATCTTGTATTGACTTTACTAATGAACAGGCTAAAGGAGTCATTCCGCCCCAGGAAATATGGGAACGGAGGGCGGTGCCCCATTGAAATGACTTCGAATGGCCTGTCCATTAGCGCAGTGTCGAGTCTCGCTTGGTGCCTCCGACGATCTTGCTTGCGAGGATGCTGACCGATTCTTCGCAGAGCGACGCGTACATCTTGAAGCAATCCGATGACCATCTGCCGTGTGACTGAATGGTCATACCGTCAACTCCTGTGCGGTACATCAGAGTTGCGCCGCCGGACCTCAGCGAGTGGGAACTGAAAGCTTCGGATCTTCGCCGAGCTGGATGGCGGCGCGCTGAATCGCTGAAGACACATGGCTCGTTGCGATGCAGTACTGGCCCTTGTTGTAGACGGAATAGACAGCCGCCGGGAGGCTCGTCGGAATAGACAGTCGTGCTTGATGGAGCAGTAGAGCTTCAACCACTGGGCACAGCGCAGGATGTTCTGAGCGCTTGAGCATCCTGACGGTCGCTGGGCCAGCTTGATTGGTTTTCGACCCTCGGAGCTTCAAGTAGACGGCGTCCGCTGATGCTGGGCACGAAGTTGGCACACCGAGGCGGTCGACGACGACGAGATCCTCTGCCTTCAGAGCAAACCACTTGAAATCCGACCCTTGGATGGCCACGATTTCCGATCTCCGCAGAAGGAAGAATAGGGAAATACACAACACACCCCATAGTGCTTGGTCGGAGCTGCGCGCCAGGCACAGAGAGCCGAAGATTGCTTCCATAATCGCGATGGATACCGGAGCTTTGTGCTGGCGCGGGGCATCAAATTGGATGACACCCTTGATGAGCATGCGTAGTTGTGGATGGCCACACGGGAAGTCAACACCGTGCGCGATGAAGAAGTGCTTGATACCGTGCAGTATCGCGGAGATCGTTGTACTCTTCAGCCGACGACCGGATCCGTAGCCGATCTTGAACCCGTGGATGATGAAGCCTTCGATGGCACGACGCCGCTGCTTGTCAGAGAGCTCCATCATGAAGGCGTTGTGCCCGACACGGGCGCACCAGTAGGTCCATTGATCGAACGCCGTTAGATATTTGGCGTGGGTGGATGTGGCAACGGAGTGAGAGCGGAGATAGCTCGCCAGATCGTACTGAATATCGTGTGATCCCCCTGTATATAATCACGAGACCAGCCAGAAATTAGTAACTCGAATCGGTTCGGTTGAGCAGCAGGGCCTGCAAGTCTGGATCCGAGATCAGCAACCACGTTGTCGACGCCGGCGATGTGTGACGAGGAGAACCGAAGTCCGTACGAGTGCTCCCAGTAGCCAAGAAGTCGAAGGAGGACTTGCGCACGCGCGTTCCTCGAACCCATTTTTGTCTGCCACGAGACAGCAGACGTGTTGTCAATGCGAAAATGGACGTGGACTTGAGTGTCGGACTGGATGTTGCTCCATCGCGGACCCCAGAGGAACACCACAAAGGCTGCCGATAGAAGTTCGCGGAAATTGATATCGAATTCGTTGTCATGACGTGACTTGAATTCCGAGATCAGAACCCGCTCGTGAACCGAATACTCATACGTGAACAGACATTTGTACGTCATGTCGAGAGCACATAAGCCATGGTCTGATGCGTCCATCTCCACGACCACGTCATGTGACGGTAGCGCGTGGAAGAATCGCATCGGCACGCCGTTCAGGTCCGGGGACTGCAGAATCTTCCACCACCACACGAGGTCGTGACGCATCGGCTCGGAGACGGTAACCTTGCCAAAACGATGCTGCAGACCGAGTTCTTGCACACGCAAGCGCTGGAGAAAAGGCCGAGCAGATCGGATGCACGTGGCGACGTGGCGGAGGCTACCAAGCAGTGATCGGTAAGCTTTCCGAGACATGGTTTCGCTGTGGTACGCTGCCAGCACCAGTTGAGAGGCCTTCTGGATTTTCACCGCCGGCATTGCCACAGTGCATGCGACGGTGTCAAATAGCAGACCGAGAACCTTTAGCTGCATGTGCCAGCCGGTGAACTTGTCTTCGTTGATAGCTGGTGATCCGAACACAGATATCATTGCGGACCGGAGAGACCGCTCGGCGTCTTGGAGCTGAGGGCCCACCATTCTTGCCACGTTGATGTGATCGTCAACCCAATGGTAGTTGAAGAATCCGTCAGGAACAGATTCAGTCATCGTGTGTCCATGGATGTGACTAATCGCACCACCGTACACCTCGTAGAAGCCAGGGGAACCGGTCCAGCCGAAAGGCGCAGAAAGCTCCACGATTAGCGCATGCTCCTCCTCAATGCTCCGCAGACGAGATGCACGGACGAGCTGTGGATGCTGACGTTGCGGAAGGCGGATGAGACGTCGTCACCCATCAGGTAGACGTCTTCTTCGTCCTCAGCATCATCGAGAGCTGGGGTGTCCTTGAGACGCAGAACTTCTTCCGAGATCTTGTGGCAGTGAGCAAACTCTGGGCGCTCGATGCTCTGCTGGTCAGTACATCCGTTGATCGACGAACCCTTTGGGAAGGCAAGATCGTGAATTGTGCGGCCACTGAGCTCTGGGTCGGTGCCAGTCTTATCGACAATCCCGAACGGACTGACTCTTATCTCCGACCATAGAGACAGGAGATCGAGGTCGAGGACCACACGCCGGAACTCGTCTTGGTCCTGGCGGATGTTCTTCCGTAGCACATTAATGCGTTCTGATGCAGAGCCGTGGTTGCGAGGTGGGGATGCTTGCAGCGGAGGTGTCTTACTGGTTGAGATTCGGACGCCTTCCGCGGCAATTTGCAGGAGTAACTCACGGTGCTTGTAGTCATCGCAGAGTCGGGCAAGTACGTCTGGCACGATATCCTTGTTAGGTCGATAGTCGTCGGCTGTTTGTACCCGGATCAGCTCGACAAACTGCCGGAGCGGCATGCGCGTCCGTCGGACGAATTCAGATAGCACAAACTTGAGCGGCAGGTTGAGGAGGAAATGCTGTCGTCCTCCTTCGTCCCTGAAAAGCGGAAAGTCAGTGTCCGACAGATCGAGACCGACGCCTCGCAAGGCCGACGCGATGGTTGACGTCCGCAGCTGTGCCCATTGGGAGTGACGCGCTGCAGCGTTTGTCTTGAATGCCTCAAATTCAGCCTTGGAGCATACCAGTCGACAGCGCGATCGCCGAACCGACGGCAGTGACCCGTGTAAAGCTGCAGCGTTCTGGTCGTCGGCTGGATTGCTTGTGGGCGAACGTTCACCGCGGGAGCGTGGCGTACTCAAGCTGCCCGGATCGACAACCTTGGGTTCTTGGGAATTGTGTCCTTTGGTCACTACGGAGAGATCGAGGTCGTGGCGGTCGGAACTCCCATAGTCACTGTCGCCATGGGCAGTAGGGTCTGTGAATGACACATCCACACTTGGCTTCGGAAAGGCAAAATTGTCTCGCACGTGTGGAAATGGGCGGCCAGAATTGGAAAAAACGGATATATTCCCACTGACGGACTTAGTTTCCGTTTTCCCGCACTGGGACTTCATTCCACACGCGGATATATGTCTTAGTGAGGAATTTTGCCCAGGATGGGACTGGCAGTCGAGCTGGGGAAATCGCGTCATCGCCACTCGAGAATTGCTGAGTCACCGCCGACTGTACCGGCGCGTTTTGGGATGGCTCAGGCGAGCGAAAACGCCAGAAAAGCGTTCCTGGAGGTGTCAAAGCTGAAAATTTACCCCCCCCCCCGCCCTGGGCCGTGGCCGACGAGCGGCCACGGTGCGCTACGCACACCGGTGACCTCGTCTCGGGCGACTACGCCGCTCGTCGCTGACGCTCCGAAATATCGAAGGGCGGGCCCGCTGCGCGGGCAGGCTGTGCTGCGCACAGTGACGACTTCGTCGCGCGTCGCTGTCGCTCCAGGGTGGGGCGGAACAACTCGAGGAGATGGGGCATGATACTGGAAGGACGGTTCGCAAAGAAAGTGATGATGGGATAAAACTGGTTTATTAAATCCGTTAGCATGCACTTCTTGGATCCCAAACTCTGGCGAACCAGCTGAGTTTAGGAGTCTTCATTCGCCGCGTCTGTTCTTGTTGCCAAAGCGTCCTCGCAGTACTTCTTCAGCTGCGATGGCTTCTTTTGAGACGAGCGCACGCTCGTCCGAATGAAACGCGGTGGCTCGTCCGCCAACGTGGTCTCGTTTGTCACATCCACAATGGCGGGTGAAGGGAGCGCACTATCCGGCGTGGCGATAGGCAGGGCCGGTGATGAAGGAGCTGGAGGGGCAGTCGTGATGGCCATGGCAAGTTGCTGGTGCTTGATGCTGTTGGGTCTTCTTCTCTGCAGTGGCGGAAACCGAAGCACAATTTCCACCAATGATTGCATCCTTTGAGGAAATACCGAAATTTCTTAGTCTATATTCGTATTTGCTGCATTTGTTGTGGTGGCCATTGTGTTTGGATTCGTCTTTCCTGGTTGGACTTGCCAAGGACAGAGAGAGATCATGCCGCCGCCATCGTCGTCCACGGCGCAGCAGCTGCGTCTCGCGCGCGCGTGGCGTGAGCAGCTCCGCGCCACGAGCCAGGGCGGCGGCCACCTCACAGTCGCGCGGCGCTGCGACCACGTGGCCGCCACGATCCCGCTGGACGCACCGCACTGCGCCGATCTGTTTGTGAAGACCGCCGGCCCCGGCGACGCCACGCGCGTCGTGGCGCGTCTGGGCGAACTGCTGCGGCTCGTGCACTTGGCGACGGCGCTTCACGTGGATTCACTCATTCTCAACGCGCTGTGGGATGACGACGCGCTCTGCGCCATGGGGCCGGCGCTGTGTGCGCGCTGCGACGACGTGGACCTCGGCCGTGTGGCGCCGACCGTGACGCTCTCGATCGCGCGCGGCTCGCTAGACGTCTTCCAGACCAGCTGGCGCTCGGGCGTCGGGGTCATTCACGACGCGCTCTACGCGTGGCGGGAAGAGACCGCAAGCACCGAGTTCCGGCAGCTCCGTGACGCCTTGGGTGCCTCTGGAACCGACCACCCGCCCGTGCAGCTCAATCTGATTCTCGGTCTGTTTGAAGACGACGGCGAGATGGTGGTTCGCGACTTGCAGGCTCTCGTGGCGCGCGCAGAAGCGGGGCCGTTCCGGGTGGCCCGTGTCATTCCGCTCATGCGCGCGGCCCAGGCCAAGTCTCCTCACTTTGCTCGGCTCCACACGACGATCCTCGACCTGGGGATCGGTACGCGACCAGCTCCAATCATCCACGACCGAGCAACGCCCGAGCAGGTCCAGCACGCGTGGCAGTGGCTCATCGACGGGACTGAGCGCGCCAAGAAACCGCCGCAAGTGGAGGTCCTGACGATCGTCCGTCGTCCGGGCCAGACGACCGAACTGTTGACCGAGCTCCTGCGCCGCGTCGTGATGAAGAACACGGCGCTCCGGCGGCTCACGGTCTTTTGGCCGCTGCACTTGGATACGGATGCGGACGAGCGTCGACTTGCGGCTGAGGCCATCGGTGCGGCGCTCTTGGCGTCCTACGAAGGCGTCCGCCTGGACAAACTCGAACTGGACTTGGGCGACCTCTCGGCCGACGACGTCACGGCACTGCAGCGCGGTGCTCAAGGATGCTCTAGCGGAGACGACGCGAGCGGATTGCCACGGTTCCAGTCGGTCAAGTGGAAGGCGCCGCGCGCTTCCGAGGAATCCATCGAGCAAGTTGTGTGCTTGCTGGGAAACGTCGGTGTGTGCGAGCTGGAAATTGACGTTGGTGGCCGTGATCTGTCGTGTCGTACGCTGAGAAACGTGATGCAGGACTGCGCGGCAACGCTGACCGCCCTTAGCTGGTCGGGACTCGACTGCGACGACGCCATTGAATTGGAGAATACCACGCCGTGGACCAACTTCCCGAGCGAGCTCCGAGGCCTCCGCGTGTGTGTCCGCGATGGAGGTGATCTTAACGCGGTGCGCGCGTTAGATGCACTCTTGGTGCGTATCGGCTTGCGTCTGACAACCTTGGTGGTGATGCCGTTCCAAGGCGCTCTCACCGACCATGTGGCTGAGCTCATCGTGGCTCGCTGTCCTGAGCTGATCACGCTGCATGTCGTGAGCGCGAGTCCGCAGTTCTACGAGCAGCTCACACAGGCGTACGACGACGGCCAATGCGGTATCCGCAGACTCTCAGTCCAAGCATTCCCGCGCGCGATCGATACGGGATGGTCTGCTCTGCTGGGAGCCTTGCAGGACCCGACGCACGGCGCCACACGCACGCTGCGGGAGCTGATATTGTCGACAACCTGGACGGAAGACCACACATCTGATGAGGTGTTCAACGCACTGATCGCAACATTGTCGGCCAACACGACCTTGACCAGAGTTGTGTTGGGCGGACGTTTCGGTGCGGATGCAAAGACGCGGCTCCACGCGCTGGCCCACCGGTTTGCTGTCCGCGTCCCGTCGCGGCGTCGTCGACTCGCCTTGATCAGTGTCAGCAACGGCCAGGAAAACGACAGCGACACACGGCTACCCAAGCTGCCGCTAGATGTGCTGCAGGTCGTGTTTGCTTTTGCAGGTCGACGCACGCCACGCTACGAGTACCAGTTCTAGAAGACCGAGCTCCATTTCATGATCCCGATGTCAATGTACTCCATTAGTATAGCAGTGCGCTAATGTAAATTACAATTTCTTATGGGACTAGCATCGTAAATTGGGAGATTTTAGGGTTTAGGGTCCCTAGGGTTTAGGGTTTAGGGTCCCTGAACTAGCTCATCAGCATACAAACTCCAAGTCAACTAGAGTCCGTCTCGGACGGGACTCGTGATGAGCTATTTTTGGCTCGGAATTGCTATTGTAAGGACTATTGATGAGCTGCTCG
>JAADWP010000818.1:0-14736 GCA_023336215.1 Globisporangium iwayamae | reverse complement strand
TACCTCCACAAACGCATGTCATGTGCCCTTTGATCGCTTCAGCAAACGAGGTGAAGCCCGCCGAAGCTCGCCTGAGCCAAATGCAAGGAAGCGGCCATGTCGTGGCCACAAGAAATCAGGTTTCTGACTCCTAGAAACGGATGAGCGCATTGCGTGAGGCGAGTTATTGTAATTCGAACATTTATGAAGGCATGGATGTCAAAGCTTCAGCTAAATTGGGCAATTAGGCAATTGGGCAGTCAGTTACAGTTGAGGGCGTGACGCAGCGCTGTCGATAGTAAACCGGTGGTGTACCGGTTCACAAAACCGCGTTTGCGCAACCAAGCTCCGTGCACCGCAAGAAAACGCGAAAAGTTGCTTGGAGCCAAGCAAAGCAAGCAAGCGCTCGCACAAGATCTCGTTCATTCCCAATTTTGCCAGCGACCAAGCGCCTGCCTGCCCACCCGCCCGCCTCTTCGCTCCTTCCAGCAAGCACCATGCGTCTCTTCCTCAAGTCCACCACACGCGCCGCGTCGGCGTCGTTTTCGGGCCTCGCGCGCCAGCAGCGCGCCTTCAGCACCAAGAAGTCGGCGCTCACGTCGGTGGTCTTCCAGGACCACCTCAAGACCGTGACGATGGCCGACCAGCAAGAGACTGTGCTCCCGGGCGGCCGCAACCTCTTCCCGCTGCTGCCCAAGGCCTTCGAGGGTGTGAAGCAAATCGGCGTCATCGGCTGGGGCTCGCAGGGCCCTGCGCAGGCGCAGAACTTGCGCGACTCGCTTGAGAAGACTGACATTAAGGTCAAGGTCGGTCTGCGCGAGAACTCGTCGTCCATTGCCAAGGCCCGCGAAGCCGGCTTCTCGGAGCAGGACGGTACGCTCGGCGAGATGTTCCAGGTCATCAAGGAGTCCGAGATGGTGCTCCTTTTGATTTCGGACGCCGCGTCCACGGAGCTCTACCCGAAGATTTTCCCATTGCTCAAGGACGGTGCCACACTCGGCCTGTCGCACGGCTACCTGCTCGGCCACCTCAAGTCGGTCGGCGAGGAGTTCCCGAAGAACGTGAACGTCGTCATGGTCGCGCCAAAGGGCATGGGCCCGTCGGTGCGCCGCCTGTATGTGCAGGGCAAGGAGGTGAACGGCGCCGGCATCAACGCCAGTGTCGCGATCCAACAGGACGTGAACGGCAAGGCCACGGAGCACGCGCTCGGCTGGTCGGTGGGTCTCGGCTCGCCATACACGTTCTACACGACGCTCGAGGATGAGTACAAGTCGGACATCTTCGGTGAGCGCGGCATCCTCCTCGGTGGCGTGCACGGCCTCATTGAGGCGCTATTCCGCCGCTACGTTGCGCACGGCCTCTCGCACGAGGACGCGTTCAAGAACTCGGCCGAGTGCATCACTGGACCGCTGAACACGCAGATCTCGCATCACGGCATCCGCTCGGTGTACGAGCAGTTCGAGGGCGAGGACCGCAAGGTCTTCGAGAAGGCGTACGCCGCGGCCTACACGCCGTGCTATGACATCCTCGAGGAGTGCTACGACGACGTGGCATGTGGCAACGAGATCCGCAGTGTGAACAACGCTGTGTCGCGCCACCACCGCCTGCCGATGGGCAAGATCGACGGCACGCTCACGTGGAAGGTTGGCGAGAAGGTGCGCGCGGCCCGCGACGGCACGTTCATCATGAACCCGTTCACGTGCGGCACGTACGTGGCCATGATGATGGCGCAGATCGACTTGCTCATGAACCGCGGCCACTGCTACTCGGAGGTCGCGAACGAGTCGGTGATCGAGTCGGTGGACTCGCTCAACCCGTACATGCACGCGCGTGGTGTGGCCTACATGGTGGATAACTGCTCCACCACGGCCCGTCTTGGTTCGCGTAAGTGGGCGCCTCGCTTCGACTACCTTCTGACGGAGCAGGCCTTCCCGGCCGTGGATGAAAGCGCGGTTGCGAACCAGGACAAGCTCATTGCGGCCTTCAAGACCCACAAGATCCACGACGTGTTGGCCGTGTGCGGCGACCTGAGACCGAGCGTGGATATTTCGGTGCAGTAAGTTGCTGTGCAAGCAAGTGGCAAGCAAGCGTCAGAGTAGCGTCAGGATCCATCTCATCTTCCCCAGCAGACTACAGAAGTGCGCGAGCGCATGCGCATGCGGGGGAACATAAATCGAAGTATATCATTGTGCATTGGAAGTTACTCGTTTGTGGAAGTTGCGATCTTTGTTCATTGCAGCACAAGTTGCGTGATATTGTGGGCATCTTCATGCGCGTGACAACATCAGCATGTACCTTTCCGCTATGCTGAGGCTTTGTCTTGCGCAAGTGCAAGCAAGTACATGCACATACGTACGTATCAAGCTGTGGCGTATACGGGTGGTGCATGTGCACATGCAAGTTTGTGTACGACAATGTGCGCAAGGCCGGAAGCGCCAACGCATAGGGAGGGAGTGTTGACAACAAGATGGAATGGGGGAATGAGCGACGGTGTTGTTAGTATCTATCAAGTTATTACATGGAGTGGTGAGTGAAAGCAGGCGCCATCCAAAGAAGCTGCTGTGTCCGTCCACTGCATTAGTTTTTGCGGCTGGCGGTGCGTTTGACTGTAGTGGCCGCTGGGGTCGCCGATGAGGTCATATCCAGCTCCGAGAGCGCCTCGGCCACGGGCGCAGGGGTCTCGAGCGAGATCTGGCCCGTCACTTCCAGGATCTCCCGGCACTTTTGCGTCCAGGCCACAAGCTCCTCGACTTGGACTGTTGGGTTGCAAATCACACACAAAGAGACAATCGGTTAGTCCAGTCATTCACATAATAACCACACAACATTCACACAAAGGCTGCACAACACGTACTTCGTCCGTCCTTGTCCTCGTCGATCTGCGAGATGAGCCAGTCGACGTCCTCCTCCGTGTTGGCCTTGCGCAGGATCGTCATGACGGCGTTGCGCAGCTCCTCGGCGCTCAGCACACCGTCGCTGTCGCGGTCGAGCACGTAAAGGCGGTCGCCCACGTCGCGGTCGACCTTGTCGAGCTCCACCTCGAGGTTCGAGAGCATGGCCTCGAGCTTCTTCATCATGCGGCCCGTGGTCTTGTTCTCCTTGGACTGCGCGCCGATGCGCCCGGCCGCGAGCAACTCCTCCACGTCCATCTCTGACTTGTTTTGCTTCATCTGGTCCACAGCCTGGCGCTCCTTCTCGACGATCGACTTGAACGCGAGCGACTCGAGCGCACTGAGCTCCTCGAGGCTCACAATGTCCTCGAGCGTCTTCGCAGGCGCTGGGGTTGGGCTTGGTGCCGCAGCAGCGGCTGCTGGTACTTCCACCGTCACGCTCTCCGCAAATTGCGTCGCCTTGTGGGACGAAGAAGTGGAGTCACTAACAGGCAACGGCTCCGTAGCAGTGAACTGCTGGGTTGGTTCCAGGCTCTCCGCCTGCTCCTTGCCCTTGGCCTCGGCTGCCGCGGCGTCACCGTCCGCCTTCTTCTTGGCGTCCGTGCGGAACTTCTCCTCGTCAGCGATCATTTCGTTCTGGTAGCGGATACTCTCGAGCTTGAGCTCACGCATCTCGAGGCTCTCCTTGCTGGACGACGCGGCCGCGAGCGCCACTTCTGTCACCACCTCTTCGTCCATGGACGACATGGACGTGGCCAGCGCGGCTTCCGGGCTGTCCATGGCCGTGATGTTGAGCGCACGTGACATGATGAGCAGTGACGCCGGCACGTTCTTGTTGATCGAGAGGTCGAGCCACTGCTTCATCTGGCGCACGTAGCCAGCCTTGGTGAGGCCCGTGGCGCGCATGCCACGCTCCATGCATGCCATCTGCAGTTCTTCTTTGTCGAGCGAGTCAAGTCCCTCCCAGATGATGTCCTGGTCGTCCTTCTTGAGCTGACGCACCTTGTTGCGCAGCTGGAACCGCAAAAAGTTGTCGTTGCCGTAGTGCTGCACGCCCATGTAGCGGCACATGGCGACCAGCTGCGGACGCGAGATGTTGTCGAGCATGAGCTCGTCGTTGAACAAAGTGGCGACCTTGAGTGTCTCTTCGGACGTGAGCGGTTCGCCACGCTGCGCACGTTCCACAAAGTCCATCACCTCACGTGCCGTGGCCTTGCGCTCCTCAGTCACACCTTCGGTGTCGCGCGTGTCCTGCATCACCTCCTTGACTGTCTCCTGGAGGAACTCGGCGAGCGCAACACGCAGCTGCAGCTGGCGCTTCATATCCTCTTCGCGCTGGAACGAGTCCTTGTACGTGCTCGGGAGCATGTTCGGGAAGATCTTGAGCGCCACGGGCAGCAGCAACTCCATGAACGGCACGATCAGGAAGAACGAGAACGGCACGAGACGCAGCAGGTCCGCCACTGTTCGCTGCAGCTGCTTGCGCTCACGACGCGAGAGCGCGTTACCGCGCACGAGACGGCGCAGGATGCGCGTGGACGTGCTCACGTCCGCCCACAGTAGCTTCGTGCCGAGCCAGTAGTGCTTCAGCTCCGCCTTGACGGTCTCCTTCATTCTGCCCCACCACGCCTTGACGGCCGCTGGGTCCGTGAAGATGAGTGAGATGCCGCGCGCGAGCGCCTTGGCGCCGTTAATCGTGAGCTGCGGCACGCGCTTGATCAGCGACACCGCCTGCTTCGGGATCTGCTCGTCAAGGTTCTCAATGCGGATGAGGCGGCGCTCGCCACCCTTCTCCAGAGCGCTCTCGAGTTTTTCCTCTTGTGCCTTGATCTTGCTGCGACGACGACGAGCAGCCGCGATCTTCTTCTTCGCGACCGGATCGGTTGGGATCACGGGACCCGCGCTGCCGGGCGGCGGCGTGCTGCCGGGCGGCGCGGTAGTGAACCTGCGCACGGAGAACGCGCCAGTGGGCGGCACAATAAGCGTCGCGTCTCTGTAAAGCAGCGCGCGGTGGCTGATGTGGGCCATGCCCATTGAAGAAGACGAGGCGTTCGCGCTCAGCATCGCAAAGTATGGCGAACTGCCCGTGCTCTTGTGGCGCTGCTGCTGGCGCGAGTCAAAGACACTGGACGCGCATGCAGTGAGTGCGCTGTCGTCACGCGCCGCGAGTAGCAGCGGGTGCGCGTTGCGGCGGCCACCGTGTCCGCTGGCGTCGGCGGCGACGCGCACGAGGCGCTGGGACCGCGCGGCGTTGCGCATACTGGAGCGCAGCATCTTTGCTGGCGACGACGGATGATATTCGATTGTGAAGACAGCATCATCGTGTTTTGTGTGTGGTTGCTCTGGTGGTTTTGTTGGATACGGTCCTGAAACGGACCGGTCCGGAAGGAAGGTCTGGGACCGTATGGCTGTCTCAGGAATAGTGTACCGTCAGGAATGAAGGTTTGTCACCAACATTCTGAAGAGTAGCCTAGTTTGTATCTGTAAGGGTACGCGTGAGACGCAATGGAACGAGCGCACACAGCCGAGACAACTGACAAGGCCGTCGGCCGCAAGAACAAGAGGCTCCACGATGACACTGTTTGTGTTGTGGCGTCTCGTACTCCTTCCCGCCCTCACTCGTTTGTTTCGGTTGGCTTGACAGAAATGTACTTGACGCTCATGATCTCCTGAATCCGTCCGCTAATAATGATCGCCCTTGATCAAGACAGTACTGGAACCAGCGCACCGTGGACGATTACGACCCGCAGGTGCTGGGCGTCAAGTAACTCGCGCAAGAGCAGCTCAAGAACCTCACGCTCGTGCAGGTGCAGCAGGTGAACCGCCACGGCACCCAGTATGTCTGTGTGGACGAATAGCAACCACTCGTTTGAGTATACGGTCTCACTTAGTATATTTGTTGCTGTGTATATAGCTTCCCGACCAAGGGCAACACGGAGAAGATCCTCGCCCTGCTCATCAAGCTCCAGAAGAACTACACGAGCAGCATCCCGACGTGGCTGCAGAACTACAACCTGCTCTACAACGTCTCTATCGAGGACACGCTCGCGCCGGCCGGTGTGGTCGAGCTCGTCAACTTCGCCAGCTCGGCTGTGGCCACGATGTACGCCAAGGACCAGTTCATTTTCCAGCACACGTACAAGTCACGCACCAAGGACTCAGCCACGTCGTGAGTGACACTTTCATTTTTTTACCGTTATTGGGCTTTCTTGTAACAGTTAACCGTACTGACCTCCTCGTCTGGTGGCTGTCTCACTCAGGTTCGCCAAGGTGTTCTTCACGAACCCGCGGGGCACCCAGTACATTGAGTACGGCAAGACGAAGGACCGTCTTCTGCGCCTCTTCGACGAGTGCCCACTACAACTGCGAGGTGGCGGACAAAATACTTTGTCCAGGTGCTCGTGAGCGAGAAGATGGTGCCCATACCTGGCTGCAATGGCCAGGTGTTCTGTGAACTGAGCAAGGTCGAGGAGATCTGGAGTGACTACTTGAACAAGTACGACTTTGACGAGGACTACAAGGTGGTAGAGGCGTGGAAGGCTGCAAGATGTCTGTTGAGAGTCCAGAAGAGAGCTAGGAGCTGAGAGCCTTGAGAGAGCATGTATGTGAGAAAGAATACCAATATAACGCACCAGAGCTTCGGATGAACGAAGGAAACATCTTTCAGAGTACGTACAAGCGCTCGTCACCGGGAGCTTCGCATGCACACGGCTCGGAGAGTTTACTGCATAGCGGACACAAGTGGAACGAATTTTCAGTGCGCACTGCGACGCGCGCGTATCAAAATCACGAATATTGATACACGCGCGTCACGACAAGCAAAAAGCAAATCGACAGCTCGACAGGTAGACAGACCAGCACCACGCACTCACGCGCTCAACGATGGTGATGGCGTCGGCGTCGAACGCCAAGAAGAAGAAGAAGAACGCGAAGAAAAGCACCAAGCGCAAGCCCGTGAACCTACAGTCCAACTTCAACCGTAAGTGCAAGAGCGACGCCTCTGGCAATACTGCTGGCGTCACGGCCTACGAGTCGATCAGCGCCGACATGTTCCCTGCCAACCATCACCATCATGACCATGATGCTGAGCACAGTCACCACCACACACATCATAATGACAACGACTGTGGTGATGCTGTAGGTGACGGGTCCTGTGGCGACTTCCATCTGCACAGGTACGCCTGTGCTACTTACGACATGAGTGTCCCTACCTGCTGTCCCTATTCTATTCTCGCTAACATCACGATTCATTCTCGTTTGACAACAGCATCTGCAGCGACGGGAAGCTCAAGCCGAGCGATGTGATCGAGAAGGCGGCAGCCAATGGCGTGATGTACATGTCGCTGACGGACCACGACACGATGGCGGGCGTCGCGGAGGCCATGGCGACCGCCACGAGCCTCAATGTACTCGTGTTCCCGGGCGTGGAGATCAGTGCGGAGGTCAAGGGCGGCGAGAACTTGCACATCCTCGGGTACTTTTATCCGGGATCCAACAGCGTGGAGCTCGAGAAGCAGCTCGAGAAGATCCGCACGGGACGGCACAAGCGCGGCAAAGGCATGCTGGCCAAACTGGTGTGTTGGGTTTTGTCTGATGGCTGGATCTATTGTGGCGTTACGGAGACTGATGTTTTGTATGTGGTTTGTGTGGGAATGGCCAGGCGGCCATGGGCATCAAGCTGGAGTGGGAGCGCGTGCTGGAGATCGCTGGCGAAGCTGCGCCGGGACGGCCGCACGTCGCGCAAGCGCTCGTCGAAGGCGGCTTCGTCGCTAACTTTCGGGAGGCGTTTGCGCGTTATTTGCACAATGACGGACCTGCCTACGTCGAGGTACGCAACTTCCCGGCGCTGTGTTACGTATGCAAGAGTAGCGCTGACTTGCTGTCTCGTGTGTATCAACTTGACAGGGCGAACACTTCCCGCCTGAGGACGCGATTAAGCTCATTGCGAGTGCTGGTGGTGTGTCAGTGTTGGCTCATCCGTGGTGCTGCAAGGTACGCAGATGCATTGCACGACCAACAATGTAACCCTCGGTTGTCATTGATGAGTTTATATCTTCTGCTCGTTGCCAGAACCCACTGACGCTGGTCCCAGAGCTCGCGAAGCTCGGCATCCAGGTATCAACCCTCAGCTGATGTTGCTACTGTGATTTGAGTGTTATATATCTAACCACGTCATGTTCGCTTCGTAGGGCATCGAGGTGTACCACGACACAAACAAGATCGACACGTACGGCTTTTTGGCGAATGAGTCGAGCTTGCTAAAGGTGCGCGCCTTGTACTCTACATGTTAGTGTATCAAAATCTAAGCTCTACTTCTTGTATTCTATCACTCAGATGGGCGGCTCAGACTTTCACGGCATCGATCCGAACACGGAGCGCACGCCGGGCGCCATCCCGTTCCCGCGCAAGCAGGTAGAAGCCTTCCTCGCGCACGCCAAGAGTACGTGGGAGCGACCGATGCGCGAGCGTCTTCACGAAATGGTCGCTCTTGTGAAGCAACGACAAACTCAACAAGAGCCACTGGTGCCAGCCGAAGAGCTGCTCATCTGGAAGGAGCAACTGCCAGCAGCTCAGCAAGTGTGCGCAGCACTCGGTGCGGATGTGGAAATTCTCGAAGACGCTGAGAGCCCCAGTCAGTACCGCACCTTGCGAGTTCAGGTGCCAGCAGCACCAGTTGCATAGTTTGATAGAGAAGAAGACACGCTTGCTGATGGCGTGTGGTGTTTCTGCATGTTCCCCATTATCATGCATTCTACTAGATAGAGAGAGCGTACACACGTGAGTGAGTCAGCTTTGTCCGTTGTCTTGCTCCTGCTTTACAATGAGCCGGAGCTTCTGCACCACGACGGTCATCTCCGGTCGCTTGGTCGGGTCTCGTGCGCACATGGCTTCGATCAGCGCCCACTGTTCGCCACTGAAGCACTCGGGTCTTCTTGGCAAGCGGCCAAGACCCACCAGCACGCAAACAACTCCACTCGAAACTTTCCCCCACGGCCGCTCGCCCAAGATGGCCTCAACGATGCACATCCCGAACGCGTAGACGTCGGACGCGTAGGATGCGCTGGTAGCTTCGTTCTCGAGTAATTCTGGGGATTTCCAACGCACAGCCTCCGACTCTCTCTTCTTGTTTGGGGGGTCTGGGCTCGCAGCTTCAGTCATGATGGGCTCTGCATCCGGCGTCTGCTTTGAAACCTGTGAGGCAACCTGGTTGTCATCATCGCTGTCGTTATCGGCATCGTTTGGTGCCAGCTCACCATGGATAAACCCGTGTTTGTGGAGTACCACGAGCCCGACCGCTGCGGTGTGCAGAGCTTCCCACACCTGATGACGCGTGTGGTTGTGCTTCTCCTCGCTGTCATCATCGTCATCGTCTCGAAGGTTGTCGAGAATGAACTCTCTGAGCTTCTCTGGCTCGCCATTTGTTGCCCTGAGAAGCGCTAGCGGTCGCGAACATGTGAACACGAGCCTCCGCCAGCTCGTCTCATCCGGGTTCTCCTTCTCAATCAACGTGACGGAGTCGCCCGTGACCTGGAACTCCTCGATCATCTCGCGTAGCAGGAGCATCGTGTCCATATCAGCAGGAGTCAGCAGGTTCGAGTAGAAGATCTGCTCCATACTCGGCTTCCTGGTGGCATACTCGAGCGTCCACCGCCAGAGATGGAGTACAGTATCCCCGAAGTGCACCAGTGTTTGAATAGAAGTATTGCACTCGCACTCGTCGTCAGTCTGCATGTAGTTCCGCTTGAGCGAGGCGTGTGTGCTATTCTTCATAATAGCCAAGATTTTGTTCAGCTTGACCACGACCGGCTCCCAAATCGACTCGAGCTTGCGCGCAGCCTTGTTCAGATCGCTCTCCAGTAGCCTCATCCAGGTCACCAACATGGAGCTCGCGCAGCCCATAGACGATGACATCACTCTGTCGCTGTGCTCGATCATCAGGTCAAGCACTTGGACGTGGCTCCGTAGTGTTGTACCTGAAAAAGACATGTACGTTGTGAGCCATCCTCTGTCTCTGGCGCGAACGACGCACCTCTCGCAAGCAGCTCTGCGACAACAGCCAAGTGGCCGTTGCGACCCGCAGCGAACACCGGCAGCTTGCCGAACGACGGGTCGCCGTGCACGCGCGCGCCTTTCTCGAGCAAGTAAAGAGTAACCTCAAGCCGACCGCGCGACGCAGCCTCGTAGAGCGGTGTGACGTTTGTATTTGTGGCCACGTCGATCGCTGCGCCATGTTTGAAGAGGAAGCGGATGACGTCCATTTTACCGGAGATTGCAGCCTGGTGCACCGCCGTCTCACCATTCTTAGACATCGTGTGCACCGAAGCGCCGTGCCTGACCAGCAGTTCAAGCATTGCCACGTTTGAGGTGAAGCTAAACATTGCAGTTTGCCCAAAGAGGTCGAGATGCTGGACGTTCGAGCCAGCGTTAATGAGCACTTCGGCGGCGTCCATGTAGTTGAAGCGTACAGCATTGAAGAGCGGGATGTGATTGAACTTGTTCAGCGCGCAGACGACCGCGCCACGTTGTATCAACTGGCGCGCCATGTCGGCACTACTGGCGTCATATAGTGCTGTCTCCTGGCGTTCATTGCGGGCGTTCACGTCTGCGTCGCTGTCCAACAGCGGCGTCACGATGTGCGTGCTCGCGCCACGCACAGCGTAGAACAGCGGCGTCTCACCAGCGCTGTTGCGCACGTTCACGTCGGCCTTGTGCTCAATCAGTAGAAACGCGGCAGTGGTGCTGTCACACACGTGGAAGACTGGCGAGCAGCCTTTCCCGTCCTTCATGTTCACACCGATGGTGGCGTCGCTGGCAAAGAGCTCGCGAAGAGTGAACACGTCGTCGGCCTCCACTGCGCGGAAGAAAACTGCCGCACTCATGGAAGGGGGTTCTAGGCTGCTGCTGTTGATATTGTGGCTGCCGAGTGTGGAAGGCGGAGAGCTCAGTGTCGTTGCGCTGCTTGTTGGCGAGTGGGTCCAGCGAGCTGCTGAGCTGAGCTGATGACGATGATGTTTATTGTGCCAAAGCAATGGGTACAAATTGTGGATACATCCTGTGTAATTTGGTGCGTCGTGAAACATTAATTTAGACAGTAAAGGCGGTGGCATGACGCGAAGCTGTGAAGAAAAGTAGGTCAGACATCCAGATATTCAGGTTTCAACTACGGTAGAGGTGTGTAGATTGACCGACGGTGACTTGCGACTCGAGAGTTTCACGGCTGGCTCAGCTAGCGCCGCTTGAGCAGCTCGAAGACGAGCTCGACGTTCGTGCGCCCCATCTCCTCGAACGAGTTCGTCTTCGTCACAGCGTCAAAGTTGTTGAGCATGAACGCGATACACTGGTCGCGCAGCACCGCCGCGTTGTGCAGGTCCGCGGCGTGGAGGATCGTCGCTGCGTTCTCGATGCACAGCGAACCGAGCATGCGGCTCTCGCAGATGCGCTTCAGCCGGTCGACGCCGTACTGCAGAGGTCACCATTACCAGTGGGCATGTTAGAACCCGCTTTCGTGCGTCCCATCCCAATCACCAACCATGTTTAGGCTCATGCGTACCCGATCAGCTGCCACGAAGAGCTCCATGGCCACGTCGACCGACACGTCCAGGTAGTCGCTGTAGAGGTACTCGAGGAACGACAGGAAGATCGGACGACGCACGTCCGTGATCTCAACCTCGCGCGCACGGCTCTCGAGCATCTGAGCAACAAGTGACAGCAAAACACCAGAAGTTGATCATTGTAACCTTCGTGAAAGCTCGAAAGTCTATCATTTGACTCACCTCTCCAGTCAGCATCGCCTTGAAGTAGTTGCAGCGCATGCAAAGGATCTTGTGCGCGTAGATCGGGATGCCTTCGACTGCATTTACATATAACTGTGAGATGACATCACACAACAACACACATTCAAGTCAAGCTCAATCGAAAACGTACCGACAAACGTGATGTCACTCATCACTTCACTGTTCACGAGCGCCCGCAAGTCGCTAATCAGTGTACTCTCGGGAATGTCCAACTCAGACTCCTCGTCTCCGAAGCGGAATTGCTTGAAGTCGTTCAGGCGGCTGCTTCCGTCGTAGCCACCGAAGATGATCAGGCTTGAGTCGTAGACGCTGCCGACGTGGCAGAAGCGCTGGCCGGGCGGCTGGCCGTTGAACTGCATCTGCTGCCACATGTTCGTGTCTGTGCAAGGAACGCCTTTTAGCTTATCCCCAACGCCCAAACCAAATTGGATAGAGCTCACTACAAGACATACCCAGGTTCAGCTCGTAAAAGTCGTTCATCGCGCTGCCAGTGCTGCCGCCAAAGATGTACATCGAGTTGGAGTGGATCACAGCGACGTGGCTGTCGCGCGGGATTGGTGCGGGCCCTTCGGTCACCAGGGACGACCACGAGCGGAGAGCTAGCGTACAGCGAATAGATTAAGAGGCAACGTGAGTATAGGTGATTGTATGAGCAATGAGACCATACAATTGTTGCGCCTACCAAAGTTGAAGACGTGCACGTCGTTGAGGTGTCGGGATCCGTCGTGGCCACCAAATAGCACGCAGCTGTTCTTGTGCACGACCAGCGACGAGCGATATCTACAAAAGAGACACATCAACATACAAACATAGTATGTGAGAACACGTGATCGACTTGTGCGTGATGCCTTCCAACAGAATGAACACACCTCGGTCGAGGCACTCGTCCAGTTGCCGCCACTAGCGTCCATGTTCCCGTTTCTGCATTGCGTGTGTATCAGTTAGCACAGAGTGAGTCTCACAGAACGGAATCTGACACACTACATTTAATGAAGAATAGAGTACGAACCGAAGTTGAACTCGTGGAAGTCGTTGCGGTAGCTGCCGTCGTAGCCACCAAAGCAGTACATCGACTTGTCTGCGGACATATTGCGAGCACGATTAACAACAGACACAATGTTAGACAAACGTGATGCAACAGAGCAGCAATAGCAAACACACTCCAAGGTCAGACGCACCGTAGACGACAGCCGCGTGGCTGTGGCGAGGCGTTGGCGGCATGCCGGCGATGACGCTCACGTTGCTCCATTTCTGGGACACTGATACAAACGCACGAGCAACATCCACACACCATATCGACTGTCAGTCCTCAGCACTTTTCACAATCAGTTAGCCATAGCCACTCATATAGTAGCCATTTGGCAACTTGAAGCAGCGCAGCTCGAAACGTACAGAAGTTGTACTCGATGAAGTCATTCACGCGCGAGCTGCCGTCAAAGCCCGCGAAGACATAGAACGAGTCCTTGTAGACGACGGCGACGTGGCGGTCGCGTGGGCTCGGCGGTGGGCCGCTGGCAGTGACGACCGACCACAGGCGCCGGTTGAAGCTGAACTCGTAAAAGTCGTTCACGCGGTTCGAGCCGTCGTAGCCTGCGGGCAATATACACAAGGACGGGTGTCAGCGTGCCATGTGTCAATACAAATAAGTGCTTATCCATAGTACAACCATACAATGACGCTATTGTGCTGCCACTACCGTACCGCCAAAGATGTAGAGCGAGTCCTTGCGGATGGCGCACACATGCAGCGAGCGCTGACAGGGCGCCGCCGACCGGTTCTCGCAGGGCACCCCCGACAGGTTCTCGCAGGGCACCCCCGACAGGTTCTCGCAGGGCACGGTCACCCATGAGCGCGCGGCCGAGCGCAGCGTGCTACTCATGGCTTATAAAGAAAGGTGATCGCTGGCAATAGAGCTAGCAATGCAGCGAGGCAGCACTCTGCTCTCTCTCTCTTTTCCTCGTGGCTTTGCCGTCGCTTCCGATGTCGTCTCGCCGAGTTGAGCAAAAACCGTGAGGATCCTTTCGACTCCCTCTCTAAACCGATCGGGTGTGGTTGTGTGTGAGAATGGTCTTTTTCTTTTTGTCGAAAAAAATGGAAGGACAACGACAGCAGCGACGGCAGCATGGACGACGCCTCCATCGAGATGGACTGACGACTCGGAGGACTTTGAGCAGTCCGTGGACCTCGAGGACAACCAGGTGCTCGACGAGTCGATCGACCTCCCGGCTGACGCCAAGAAGCTCCACCTCCGTGTTGTGAACAGCAAGGTCGAACTCGACATCATCAAGGAGGCTCTTGTCCAGAAGAAGGAGATCGGTGAGGCTGTTGCCGCCCTCACCCAGGAGGCCCCCAAGTCGGAGACGTACGGTCTAAGCTGTGCAGCATCCGTCGCTGACATTTTCAAATGCCACGACGAACATCACGACCAAAACAGCGTAGCCTGCCTCAATAACGCCAGCTTCAGAGAAAAGTCCGTCTCCCACCGCCACCACCACCAGCAGCCTCGTGAGGTGCAACAGAGCGCAAGCCTTCCGCACAGGGTAGCGCATCTGGCGCACACGACGCCAAGGACCAGTGCAACGCCGAGCTAAAAAGGAGCTGAGCAAGCTCAACAAGCTCTTGAAGGAGATCAGCAAGCTGGAAGCAATGGTCGCACAGCAAGACGAAGATGAGGAGACAACAAGGCTCACGCCTCAACAGCAGCGCAAAGTCGAGCGCAAACAGGAGCTGCAGCGCAAGCGCAATGCGATTATCGCAGAGCTCAATGACGCCGCGATCAGCAGCTCAACCGCTTCCTCCAGCCGCAGCAATAGAGTCACTGAGTCAGGAACTAAGGAGAGCACGACGACGAAGAAGAAGGCCTTTGTCGCCGCTGAAATGTGAGATGATGAGTGAGTTTCCGCTTGGGGGGGGGGGCAAAGATACCTAACCTGTTTACAAGTTCGGCTGGACTCTTTCTTCTGCCAGAAGGAACTGCCCAGCATTGTTAAACTACTCTACACGATTGATGTTCTCATTCATTCTCAGGGCGGAGTGGCGAGAGCGCGAAGATGGATGAGACTCGGACGAGG
>JAADWP010000817.1:0-14762 GCA_023336215.1 Globisporangium iwayamae | reverse complement strand
CGCATGCTGACGAATTCTATCCTTGTGTGTGCGTAGGGAGGAAGAGGCGTCGGTGCCACACGGCCACATTACGTCGCTCGCCGTGCTCCGCACGCATCGCAAGTGCGGAATCGCCACGAAGCTCATGAAGGCAGCCCGTACATGGTGCAGCAGCACTGGAGATGATTTGCTTTCGGGGATTCAGGTTAACATGTGTAGGTTCATTTGCTTGTCCTCAAAGAGCGCGCGATGGTCGAGAGCTTCAGCGCCAAGTACGTGTCGCTCCACGTGCGCGAGGGCAACACCACGGCGATCCACTTGTACCGTAAGACGCTCGGGTACCAGTACGTCGTGCTTTTATCAATCGATCAGGTCATATTCACGATGAACCACGTCTGACATGTTTGGTCTACCATTACGCAGGGTCTATGATATCGAGAAGGAGTACTACGCCGACGGCGAGGACGTCTACGACATGCGCCTGCCGTTCACGGACAAGTGCAACCAGGCGTTCGCGTCGCAGGTCAACAGCTCCAAGAAGGTGCTCGCGGAGAAGGATGCGGCCGACGAAGCTGCGGCGGAAGCCGACACCGAAGTTGCTGCGTCCAACTGCAACCCTTGATGACCAAGTCTTCTTGATTGGCGGCTTAAGGCTGAAAGCGGTGAACGGCATGAATCAAAGCCTATTGGTAATAACTCGCTGGTGATGAAAACAGCTACCGTTTACTATCATCCCCATTCTATTGACTTCGTCGCATCGTGGCGCTCTTGGCAGCAAATTTTGCGCGCCGACGAGCTTGCATCTGGTGCAGCGACACTGCCTCCTCTTCAACGGTGCACTGTCATCTACTTACCCCGACGTATGCGTTTATATGGTTTGGAGTCTGGGGTGACAGGTAGTGTCTTCGCCCTAAAGCAGCAGGTACTTGCTCGTGGCAGCTCGTGATGACCGATTCAGAGTGTATCCGCTACACCTCGGCAATGTGCTCACGGCAACAAGCGCTGCTTTTCTGAAAGCTCGATGACGTGGCTGTGCTTGCTGCTACTGTTGCTGCCGTCGTCAACAGCCGCTCCAGGGAGCACGGCATACCAGACGTAGTGCTGCAGGAAGAACTCAATGTCCATCAAGATTGTCACAAGCGCGAGCGAGAACTTGACCGGGTCACCCGTGATCACCGTCCAGTCGTTCGTCGCCGCGCTGTCGAGCACCTGCTGCGCAATCGAGAAGACACCGCCGATCATGTCAAAGTAGACGCCCCAGATTGTCCAGCCGGCGGTCGATTTGCGCTGGTAGTTGAGCAGCACCTGGGGAATATACTTGACAAGCGTGAGCGCGAGCTTGACGTAGCTGAGGTAGTACAGCAGGTTGAGCGTCGTGAACAACGAGGAAGTTCTGGCGGTGGCACCGTCATCGTTCCCGGTGAGTACCACGGCCGTTGCTAAAAGAGCCGCGACTGCGAGGATTGCAGCCGTTAGCGTGAGTGTTGCCTTGCTGACCTTCTCACCACCGTTGTCCGAATAGATGGTGCATTGGAAGAGCAGCGTGCCAACAAGGACAGTTGCGTTGAGTGAGAAGAAGACGTCATTGACCTCGACCGCGTTCCGGTGACCGTCATGAAGTCGCATGTACTGCTCCTGGACGCGCTCACTATAGAAGAACGCAGAGTTGAAGACAGCGTAACAGACAAAGCCGAGCAAGCTCAAGACGATCGAGTCGAGCGAGAGCCCCGACACGCTCTTGCGATAGTAATTGGATAAGAGCTGCGGGTAGAAGCCAATACTCCAGCATGAGAAGTAGATCCAGCCGATGATCGACGACACGCGGTTCCACGGCTCGGGGATATTCGCGTTCGCGTCGAGTGTGAGCCCCAGTGTGAGGCTTACGAAGAGGATGACGCTCGCGACGATGCACACGCGCGCGTCGATCTGCACTCGGAGACACGAGCTCATGACTGTTCAGCGGAGAGAAGCTTTTGGAAATGAGCTTGGGCGTTGTGGTCATCTAGAGCTCGTCAGGGCTGAGTGAGGCGTGATTGAAAGTGCTGAAGTCGAGCGACTTCGACCAAGATTCCACAAATGCATCTTCAAGATGGTGAGCTACGCAATCAGCACCTTTCAATCCGCTGACGCGCCGCTCCAGAGCCAATGAACAACGAGAGATCACTGCGCACGAGTGAATCATCCCGCTAGACAAGCTGACGCGCTTCGCCAAGCTTTTGGGCGGCAAGGTCCAGGACCAGAGCTTGCAGCATTCCATTCCAAAAAAGGTGGGGCGATTGATGAGCATTCTCACGCGGTATCTGACTTGCAGCTCATGCTCTCTCTCTGTCATGGATGGCGTGAGATTTTAGATTTAGATCATTTAAGTTAGAGGGATTCTAATGTCGGTGGGCGGCAAAGTGCATCATGCCAGCAGTATTTGCTTCTCCTGCAGCGCGATAGCACTCTTGTGGCTGCTCTCCGGATACAGGACGTAGTGCTGCAGCATGAGGATCGCGTCCATGGTCATGGTCACAATCGCAAGTGAGAACTTGACCGGGTCACCCGTGATCACCGTCCAGTCGTTCGTCGCCGCGCTGTCGAGCACCTGCTGCGCAATCGAGAAGACACCGCCAGCGATGTCGAGGTACACGTTCCAGATCGCCCAGCCGACCGTGGACTGCAGCTGACAGTTGAGCACAACCTGCGGGATGTACTTGACGAGCGTGAGCACGAGCTTGACGTAGCTAAGGTAGTAGAGAAAGTCGAGCGTCGTGAAGATCGAAGCCGTTGGGGAGTCGCTTTCGTTGTCTGTGATCAGAATGCCGACGATGAAGACCACAGCGATGCCCACTGTTCCTGCTGTCCACGCGATCGTGGCACTGCTCACCTTCTGGTCGCCGCGGGTGTAGATGAAGCTCTGGAAGAGCGAGACCAAGACGAGCAGTGATGCGTGGATCGGGAAGAAGACGTCGTTGATCTCCACGGCATTGCGGTTGCCGTTGTTCCTGCGCATGTACTGCTCCTGCACGCTCTCGCTGTAGTAGAACGCGCAGTTGAAGACCGCGTAGCACACAAAGCCCAACAGACCCAGCACTATGTAGTCCATCGAGAGGCCCACGACGCTTTTGCGCGCGTGGTTAAGCAGCACCTGCGGGTAGAAGCTCGCGCTCCAGCACGAGAAGTAGATCCAGCCGAAGACCGACGACACGCAGTTCCAAGGCTCAGGGATGTTCGCATTCGCGTCGAGTGTGAGTCCCAGTGAGAGGCTCACGACGAAGATCAGCGCAGCGCCGGCGCAAGCGCGCGTCTCCACCGGTGCGCGTAGTAGGCTGTCCATATCTGTCTGCCTATCTGTTTGCCTTCTCTCGATGTCGTCGCTTGTCTGGGAGTGACTGGTGCGCACGCGTGCTCGTTGGCTCCTCTACCTTCGTGAAGCCAAATGCGGTCGGTCGGTCCCATTTTCGCGGGTACTCAACGGAATGAGCGAGTTTTGGTGGCTAATCAGACCAGTGCGTCGCTTTGTCGCATCCTTTGAGGAGCCAATGGGATAAGGTCTCAGCGACGACGCTCCCTCGATTTCACACATGATGATGCATTGAGCAGACGCTTCGTCTAGGGACGCATCATGAACTTCATTTCGAGTAAACATGCAGAGTCGAATCGCATACAAGACAAGCTCACTCTCCCTCATTACTCGCCTCTCACCGATCGACAGCCGACAGCCGACAGCCGTGAGGTCTCGTATCAGGCTCAGAAGAACGAGGCAGCGATGGAGATGACGACAGCAGTGGTGGCCATCGCGACTGAAGACACCAACGACTTGCTCGCTGCTGGGGCCATCGCGGGGGCTGTCGTCTGGGTGACGTAGTAGTCACTGACGACGTCGAACGGGCTTGGCACGGGAGTCTTAGTGGTGGTGGTGGTGGAGGCGGAGTTGGCGTTGGGCTAGACACCTTGGTGATGGTGGTTGGAGTTGGAGCTGGTGTTGGAGTGAAGCCAGTCGGAGTCGTGCCATGTACGCCCCCCTTGGTCAGAGTCGGTGCCACAGTCACTTCCCGAAGGTGTACCGTAGTCGCCACCTGAAGTTTGGCCGTAGTCGGTTCCTGATGCTGTGCCGTAGTCAGTGGAGGTGCTGACACTAGCACAGACCATCCAGATCGGCGCGATCAGACCGCTCTCGAACTTCATGGCATTAGCGTGCAGTCGCCGAGCTTTGAGGTTTGTGCCAGCACGCTCTGGTACGCCGAGCTCGTGCAGAACTTGGCCAGGGTCGCCACCACGAGCTTGGTCATCAACGAGAACACTAGGTCCGACTCCACGGCGCAGATCGCGACGTTCGGATCTCTGGTCAGCGGCGCAGTCCGTGGTGATGGTAAGACTGGTGGCAATGAGGGCGAGTGACGAACGAGAGCTGCATTGTTTGTTTGTGGCTTGGTAGGTGGAGACTGGCTGGAGCTGAGCAGTGGTCGATTGGCGAGACGTGTGCGAATGGAAAGTGAGCTCGTGGCTTCCGAATCATTGAGCGATACTGCAGGAAGCACAGTAGAGTAGTGGATAGACGAGCCCTACAAGAAATCGAGACTGAGCCTTACCTAACTATGAGCCAAATGGGACGACTAGTGTCCCATGCCGCAGCACCAGCTCTGCTGTTGAGAGTCATCAGGACTCTGGGTACCACATGGGGAAAAGAAGGCAAAGACGTCTCTTATTCGTGCCAGTGAGCGAGCCAATCTCATTTTGAGCACTAAAGCCTTGTTTGCTTGCATCAATCATCGTTCCACCATCTTTATTTCACTTGCCTAGAAACGTTGCGCTCTTGGCCTCCTGTACCTTGGCCTTCAGCACCGGATCCGCGTCGGCAAACGCGCAAATGTCCATCACGTTGACGTTCTGCAGCTTCGGGTGCGTCTCGCGAAAGTGGACGCTTGCGCTCGCTACTTCGTTTGCACTTAGGCCAATGTTCATGCCCTGGAAGAGGAAGTCCAGCTTCGCAATGGGGACGCTCAATGGCCGCGTCTTGGTCGCCGGTGGTGCCTTCTTACTGCCAATCGTGAACTTGAGCTTGCTCGGCGCACTGGTGTCCACCGCCAGCAGGTCAAAGGCCATTATGACCCTGTCGTAGACGACCTTCTGCGTGGCCAGCTCGGCGATCGACGCGCCCATCTGCCGCTCGAGCTTGAGTTTGTTCATCCTGCGCATCGCTAGTCGCCGCCGATACCGCGCCTGGATCTTGCGCGCTGAGGCCAGACGCTCGCTCGCTGCTTTCTCGGCTTCAAACTGGGCGCGACGCTGCTGGTCCTCGTCTTGGGCCTGCTTGGCCTGCCAGCGGCGGAAGACCTCGAAGCTGTCGTACTGCGCCTCACTGTTCTGAGCATCATTGTCGTCCTGTTGTTTGCCGGCCTTGTTACCATGTTTCACCACCCGTGGCTTGGCCTTGAGCTTGAGCTTGAGCCTATCGACCTCGCGCTTGCGAGTGAGCATCTCCTGGAAGAGTTCCATGGCCCCTTTCTTGTGCGGATCCGCTGCGATCGCCCGCAGATAGTACTTGGTGGCCTCGTCGTACTGCTCGTAGAGCCACTGAACGCAGGAGGCGTAGTTGAGGTTGCTCTCGGCGCTATGCGGGTTCTGTACCATGGACTGCCGGAAGAAGCCCAGGAACGCCATCCTGTACTTGCTCAGTGTCGGATCCTTGAGTTTTCCGCGCAAGATCATCTCCTCTACGAGCGTTGCGTCCTCCTCCTGGGTCACATGTAGGAACAGGCCGTACGAGAGCAGGATGAATGCGACGTCCGGCCCGCGCTGCGCCATCATTCGCATGAGTCTCCCATACAGTGGTCGCGCGCGCTCGTAGTCGTGCGTGACCGTGTGCAGGTACAAGACGTAATTGCCCATCTTGACGAGGTTCGTGGGCTCTTCCAGGTACTCCTGCTCACAGGTCTGCATGATCTTCACGGCCTTGAGGATCATCTGAAACGAGTGGCGCGCCAGCCGAGCGCGCCACAGCCGCTGCAGCCGCACGGCCGCAAGCTTCATCTGCTGTGTGTAGCCCCAGGCGACCAACTGGCGGCGCTCTTCAAAGTCGCAATGGTCCTGAATCACCCACTCCTTGGATTTCTCCCAGCTGCACGCACGCGTCACCTGGTGGCAGTAGAAGAGTACGCCCGGGAAGTCCTGCGTGGCGATGAGCTCGTCCCAGACCTTGAATGATCGCACGATAACAGCTCGCTGCCGGAGCTGTTCCCAGGCAAAGTACCCTCGTGGTCCAAGCTTTGTGACAACCTTCTCGCGGTACCAGGCTTTGCGCCCGATCCAGCCTCGGAATAGTCGCTGGATCTTGAGCGCGGCGAGTCTGCGGCGTCGGTGAGCCACTCGTTGGCCGTGGAGAACCAATCTCTCCTGCTTACGGGCCATGAACCCACGCCACGCGGACTGGATCCGTGTCGCGTCGACGTGCTCCTGGCGCTTGAGCGCAGCAAAGCGTCGCGCCTTGCGACCCCTGAAAGTGCGCTGCAGGTTGAGTGCGCTCCGGTTCTCGTGCAAAAGCGTCTTGAGTCGCTCTCTGGTGCGCTTGGCGCGGAAGTGGCGCTGGATCGCGATCGCCGCATGGATCTCGGCGCGCGTCTGCGCACTCTCCTCCTCAAAGGCGTGGAAGAAGCGCAAGTACTCCATGGCCGAGGCGCTCGTGTCCGAGGCTGCGATCTTGTGGATCTTGACGCGCAGCAGCTTCTGTCGCTTCGAGTTCTGCACAACATCCTGCAGCAGCGCGTAGTTGATCGGAGGAACGCTGGCGCGCACTTCGTCGGTCAGCTTGTTGTGATACAAGTACTGAGGTGAGACAGCTGAAGACCTGCCTGGCGATAGCTCACCACTGTTGGCAGTAGTAGGCGTGCTCAGCTTGCGCGTCGAGCCGCCTCGGTTCGTGGTGCGTACGATATCCCACTCTTCGCCCATGGAGGCTTCAAACTCGGGCGGTGGCTCCCACGTACACACTGGCGACTCATCTGGATTCGTAGCCTCACAGCAGTAGAAGGGCACGTTGGTCTTCGTGTCAACATACTGCGTCCACTCGGCGAGCTGCCCCATCCAGAAGCTGCTCGCCAATGCATCTTGCCAGTCTGCGAGGGTCATCTCAGTTGGTCGCTGCTGGTTCGAGGGCTGCTCATTGCCATCCTCAGTGTCTTGAGTAGCGTCGTTGACGATCAGCACTGCTTCGTCATCCTTACTCTCTGCTAGATCAGGAATGGCGTCCTCTTGGCCCTGATTGTCTTCTTCTACTGCTTCACTAGCTGCTCCTGTCTCCTCCAGCGCCTCCTGGGCAAAGTAGTGCGCGATGTACTGCACCACTGCCTTCTGGTTGTGCATGCGCGCCATGCCCAGCGGCGTCTTGCCATCATAATTCTTCAAGTTCATGTCACCACCGTACTGCACAAGAAGCTTGAGCGTCGCGACCGCACCGTGCGTCGCAGCGATATGTGTCGCGTGGTTCCCGAGAGCGTTCGAGCAGATCAGTGCACCATGGGCGAGCAGCAACGACGTGCACGCTAAGCGGTCGTCGCGGTCTGAACAAACGTGCAGAGGCGCGTCGCCGTCGTTGTCCTTCACGTTCACGTCAGCTTCGTACAGTGTGAGCAGCTTGACCATCGCTTCGCACACCACTGGATCAGTGTACGAAACTGCGAAATGCAGCGGCGAGCGGCCAAAGTAGTCCTTCACGTCTGGCCCGGCGTCATTCTCCAGCAGACACTGGACAATATCGACAAACCCGTTGGTCAGCGCGTAGATCAGTGGCGTGTACCCTTCGTCATCAGCAGTGTCCAGCACGTGATCAGGAAACGTGTCAAAGCGCTGCTGAATGTGGGTGACGAGGACTTGGAAGCAGTCAATGAGCCCGCGTCCAGCACACGCATGTAGCAGTCGCACGGTGTCCTTGGCGCTCTGGTCGTAATCAAAACCTCGTGACGCGAGCAAAGCCTGCAACGTATGCCAGTGGTTGCCCTCCGTCGCGAGCTGCACTGCATTAAGCATCCCACTGGAAGAGCGAGCATCCGTATTTGCCTCGCGCTCCAGTAGCATCTCGACTGCGTCGGTTTGGCCCAAAACTGAACATAGCAGCAGTGGCGTGATGCCGTCTTCATCGGCTGCTTCATGCCATGCGCCATGATCGATCATGTACGCTGCCAGCGCGACCTTGTCGGTTCGTTCTTGCTGAAGACTATCCTCGTCACTGACGAATCGTTCACCACCAGTAGCTTTACCAGCGTATGACGGGAGATTCGCGAGCAACAAGTGCAGCGGGGTCTGCCCTCGGCGGGTCACAGCATTGATGTCGAAATTGTTGCGCAGACAGAGCTTGATGATTCGCTTATGGCTCGCGGCGGCCGCCATGTGCAGGATTCCATTCCCCTCTTGATCCGCGACATACCAGAAGCCCGAAGCGATCGCGCGCTTCGTGGCCGAGTAGTCGCCTTTGAACGCGCCCAGCAGGATCTTCTCGGTGCGGATCGCTGCTGCGAGCTTCGTTGCACGGCGCTTGCGCCACGCGCTCTGCAGCGCAATCGCTGCATTTCGCTCCCACCGACGCTTCTTGGCTCGCTCGCGGCCTTGGAACCCGCGCACGACTCGTTGGATCACGATCGCTGCACGATGGAACCTGATCGAATCGTGGAACAGCGTTTGACAGCGGTGACGACGATAATTGCGCTGGATCAGCATCGCGCTCTCGTACTGTTTGCGTAGGAACGCTGCGCGCTTGGTCTGCTTGCGAAGCACTAACTGGGTCCAACCAATGAGGACACTATGCTGACAAGCGATCCGGCGATTCTCGGTCATTCGCTTGACCGCGAGCTCCCAGTCGGAGTGTAGCCGCAGTCTACAGAAGCACAAGTGCACCTCACGCAATTGAATGCGCTGTAGGAGAAGAGCACAGCGACCGTTTTGCTGGGTTCGAATTTGCCTCAATAGCTTCACGACAACTCGGCTCTTGTAGCCACGGTATACGCGCTGAATCGTTAGCGCGTTCTCATGCCTTCTCCACTGGTAGCGAACCACTTGGCGCGCGATGCGACCGCGGTACACTCGCTGGATGAGTGAGGCTGCCTGAATTAGCCTCAGTTTCCAATAACAAGTGAAATTCACCCACTGCTGGAACCAGTACCCCGTTCGCCTCTGAAGCGTGGTCTGGAAGTTCGCCTTCAGGTTTTGGTTGTAGCGCGTGAAGTTACACCAGTGGTTGAAGAGCATGCTGAGCTGCCGCAGGCGCACTTTCGTCAGGTACTTCTTGGCGATGCGACTACGCTTGATGCGCTGGTTGAGCATGCGGCGGAACTGCACGCGTCTCTGCTGATTGCGCACGAGCCGCTGGATGCGGATCGCCGCGTTCACTCGCACTTTGTAAGCTGAAAAGTGCGCTTTCCACTTGACCATCTTGAACTTGAGAAAGAGCTTGTTCGCCTGCCATCGCTTGCGTCTGCAGATCACAAAGTTGGTCCATTGTGTGAACGAGTGCGTCTGGAGCTCACGGTTGCGCTTGAGCGCGCGCTGTGCGATCTCTTCGTCTCTCAGCTTCTTGATGAGCGCGTTCTGTTTGGCCGCCAATTCCTGTTTCACAAGCTCTTCTTCGACCTTCTTGGCCTGCAGCCTAGTCTGGTGTCGTTGCAGATCTTTCTCCTGGAGAGCCTGCAGTCGTTTGCGGTCCATTTGCTCGTTCTTGACCTTGAGCTCGCGCTCGCGCACCTGGTCGTGAAGCTTCTCGAGTGCCTGAGCTTTCGCCTCGCGTGCACGCTTGCGAGTACGATACACGCGCTGGATGCGAATCACCATGCGTAGCTCAAGCTCCTCCATCTGCTGCTTCCAGGGCTTGGCGAGCAGCGCCGAGGCCTTCACTTCAATTTCGTGCTTCCGTTGCAAGCGGGCGATGTGGAACTCGAATCGGCCCAGCACCGACGTGAGCTCAGTTATTAGAGATGATGATGACGGCGCAGAAGGGCGCTTAGGCGAGCTGTTTGTCATCAGCTTGGAGCGCTTGGACGCGTGCGGCTGCACCACTTCGCGCCACACGTCGTTCACGCGCGCCTCGGTGGCGCTGACCTCGCTCTGGATGTGTTGTAGCTCCTGCTCGTGCAACCGGATGCGGTTCTGCAGCAAGCAGAGCTGTGTGCGGAACTTGTTGTCACCGCCGCTCGCGTTCGCACGCTCCATCTTCGTGAACTCGATCTTAAGGTTGCGCACCACACGCTCCTGCTCGCTGTAGGTCACGAGCATCTTGTCGATTTTCGAGTCACACGAGATCGTGTCGCGCAGCCGGATCAGGCTGGTCAGCGATTCACCTGAGCTACCAGCAAGACAACAGTGAGACTTTCTCCAAGAGCTTTCACATATGTACGATCAGCCAGCCAACATAGCAACATGTAGACATCCATACGTTACCGTCGTCGTTGTACTTGAACTGCGCGACGATATCCTCGCTCACCTCTCGAAAAATGTCGACCAAATGCGTGAAGAAGTCCTCAATCACCGCTCGATCATCATTTTCGCCTTTATTCTCGCTGGGGTTGCTGAACAATGATCGCAATTTCTCCTTCGCCATGTACTGGGCCAGTACGAACGCCGTCGGAATCTTCGAGTCCACCGCACGATCGCTCTGGCTTAGCCGCAGCTCTAGTGACCACGTGAAGAGCTTGCGCAGCACGGTCTCACAACCACTCACAAAGAGCAACACCTGTTTGGTACCGTCGGGGATGAGCTTGTGCGGCACGACCTCCAGCAGATCGCCTCGTAGGTACTTCTTGCCACTGGACGTGCGCGCGAGCTTCTCCTTGGAGCTCAGCTGCAGCTCGAGCTCTCTCTGCGCAACGGAGCGCAGCGCCACGAAGAATAGCAGCGCGTCACTGTTAAAAAGCTCACGCAAGAAGTTGCCGAAGAGCGCAACCTGCGGGAGTTTGTCCTTCGTTGCTTCAATGTTCATCAGCAGATCCAGTGAGTCCTGGTCCGCGAGAGAAGGGAGTCCAAGCGTATGATGCAGGTACCGACGCGTGAATAGTGGGAGCGCGAGCTTCCCAGACGTCGCGCCATGGATTCTTTTGACTGGTGCAGGCGATAAGCTTGTGACCATTGATTCAGACCGGGGCGATTCAGACGACGAGGCGTCTTCGGTCCTCATAGCCACTGAAGGTGATGGTAGCAGAGTGCCAGAAAGAACGTCGTAAATGTCTTCGATGAGCTTGAGTAGCCACGTGATGGGCCGTGTTCGCGGCACGAGCCTCGAGGGTTCCTCGATCGTCTCAAAGAGACGCGGGTACCGCGCGCGAAGTAACTCTGGCGAGATCGATTTCACGCGCTTCTGAAGCTCACTGTCTCGCGCTGCCTCTTCTAGCGCTGATGTCTCCTGATTACGCGTCGCCACTTGCTGGCCGCCACTGGCGGTCTGTGATGATGAAGAAGAGTGGGAATCACTGGGCTTCACGAGAGCTTTCATGCCAGCAAAGGCGGTCGGCCTCTTGTCTGGGATCACGGACTGGCGAACGGTGAGTGCTGGATCTGGCTGAGGAGAGCTGCCCTCCTGTTGATGCTTCATCATCGTATCGGGGAGTAGGCCACGCATTCTAACACGCACAGAACAAGAGAGAATGCGAATCATCCAATAGAGTTAGTACCTTGTGGGCTTGCAGTAGCAAGAGCGTTGGAGTTGGTGACGCTTGCTGGACGCACTGGAGCTGGTAGTTGATGTACTCGATCTTCTCCAAGTACGGCAGCAGCATCTTCTTCTGCTCTAGGGTCTCAATGCTCATCATCTATTGAACCATCGGCAGTCGCTATAGATTAGAGTCACACGAGACTATCAGCAACAAGTATGGCGGACTGATGTTCATAGCACCTCCACGAACCTGCTGCTGCTTCTCAGGCGAAGAGCTCTTCTCACTATTACCACCACCGCCGCTGATGTCATTCGACTTCAGCTCCACCATCTGCTTCCTTTTGCGACTCGTAGAGTGGCTACTACTCCCACTGCTTTTAGATGCGAGCGCTGCGAGCTTCGCATCCACCGCGTTCATCACGTCCTGCTCGGCATCCGTCACGAGGGCGAGGCCGGAGCCACCCGCACTTTGTTTCTCCTGATTACCACGACCGCTTTTGCTAACTCCATATCCGTCGTCACTACTGCAGTTTACGGCGCTGCTGCTCTTCTTCTTCGTCTTGTTGCCTTTGTGCGTGTGCTTGGCGAGCGCATCGTCTGCTGGGACACCAGCGGTCACATGAAGGCTGGCGCTCAAAGGCTCGATCTCGTACGGCGACCGCCGCTTCGCCATGATGGTGCGCGAGGTCATGCGAGTACTGATACACACGGCAGCGACCCCTGAGGAGCTCACTGGAGGTCGTCGAAGCGCTCGCAGCCGTCGCGCGTGCTCGTCGCTGGCGCCATTCGTGCTCACGTGCGCGCGAACTGTTTGACTCGACCGGCCGTTGCAGCAAAACACGCCAACAGTTTTTGAATCGGTTTTGAATCGGCAAAATCGAGCCACCCCAATATACGAAAGCTGCCTCGGTTTGCCGATGAGCTAATGTGTCACACTCAATGTCGAGCCAAACAACCACACACAAACGCAAGCATGAGCATGTCGATGAAGCGCGAGCGTGGCAGCGACGGCGCATCATGAGCTTCCAGGTCAAGGACGAGCCCGTGTGTAACGCCAAGGTCACGCCCGGGTTTGCTCAGCCCTCGTCGTATGTGATCCACACCGTGGGGCCGCAACTGCGACGCAGACAGACACTGACGACCGTGCAACACCACCAGCTGCAGTCGTGCTACACCAGCTTGCTCGACCTGCTGCTCAAAACCACTGGCCCCAACACACCAGTCTCGATCGCGTTCCCACGCATCTCTACCGATCTCTCAGCCGCTGCTGACTTAGACTACACGTCCGAGGAAGCGATGGAAAAGTTCCATGAACCCATGGTTCGCCAGGGACTGCGCACGATGTACCACATGGTGGGGCGCATGGACTTCCCCATGGAGTTCCTCTGGGGGTACTACTTCAAGCAGATCCACGTCGCGCGGTTCACATGGACGCAGCACCGCACGGCACCCACCTACGCGCTGCTCAAGGCGATCCGCGAACGCTTCGAGAGCAAACTGACTGGGTCCACGTTCATCGCGACCACGAACGCGGACGGCATGTTTGGTCAGGAAGGTTTCTCGCTCGAGTCTGTGCACACGATGCAGGGCGACTACGGGTCCATTCAGTGTAAGACGCCATGCTCGAAGGACAGCGTGTTTGACATCGAACCCTTCCTCAAGGTCGGACTCGAGTACACGAACCCCGAGATATACTACATTGAGGACCCACGTGGTATCCCACAGTGTCCTAAATGCGGCGGCGAGATGTCGCTCTTCCTGAGACTCGGTCACTGGTTCCTCGAGAGCTGGTTCGACGACAAGAAGAAGGTTTACAGACAATGGCTCTCGAACGTGATGGAACAGGTGCGCACTTCCGACAAGAAGCTCGTGATCCTTGAGATCGGCGTGCGCTTCCGGATCATGCACTGGAGCAGCTCTTGGAGCTCTTCATCGAAGACGTCTCCGCTTTGGAGCTCAGGTGGCACAGGCAGTGGCTGTCACGACAGCCCGTTGGACCCAGCTTTGGTAGTGCTGACGAGCACGGACTGCAACCCGCTTGAAAACTGTTCGGCGACTGCACGAGGAGAACCCGTAGCCACTTTGTCAAGCCGGTGCTTCTTTAGGTGTCGCCTGAGGTTTCCAGTAGAGACGAGTGTCTTGGAGCACCCAGACACACTGCGCGGGTATGCGGCGCCGCCCAGGTAGACACGGGAATAGAGCGAGAGCTTCTCGCGTCTTGTGTGCAAGCGCGTGCAGCCTCAGGCAGGACACTCCTACTGCGTGATATTGTGGAGGCGTCGATGTCGGGATAAGTTGCCAGAGGTGCTGAAATGCTTGCTACACACTTCAAAGCCGCACTGGAACGGCTCCTCGCCGGTGCGAGTGATCAGGTGCTTGCGGAGCGTTGACTTGCGGAAGAATCAAGTGCCACAGCCCTGATGCGGAGCACACGAACGTTCTTGTGCGCTGGTGAGCCGAGGTGCCGCTGCAGCTAGAGCGTTCGGCTTGGCGATGTGAGCCTGGGGCGTGGCTCGAGCTCACCAGTAAAGAGACTGGCACTCCAGTCTAGCTGGGAGAACGGTATTTGAATGGAGCGCTTGGGGTCTTGTTGATGGCAATGTGGGCCGCAGCGTCAACTGTGAGACGATGAGATAGCTGGGTTGTATCCAGTAGTTGGGCGTAAGGCTGAGCCGAACTTACTCTGCCTCGCTTGCTCATCTCAATGTGTGTATCGCAGACTCCTGAACTAACCACTAGCTGGAAGTACTTCGCGAACCACTCGGTGGTTCCATTCGCATTGACGATCACTCGTTTCTTGAGTACCAGGCCAGATCTGCTCTCGGAAAGCGCTATGCTGCATGACTACCACGAAGTAGCACCTATCCAGTCCCAAGGACCAGGCTGTTTATTTTCCGTAGTGCAGCAGCCCTCGTTGGAAGACCATCATTCGATGGCAAAAAGCGATAACACCTCTTCGAGAAGCATACATTTTTTTGAGAAGCATACACCTCTATATTATCGGGGCTCTGAATGAGAAAGCTATAAGGGGTCGATTACTGTAAAACGCGCGTGCCGCTGATCAGCATCCAGCAGCGTGTGAATCTGATGATTTCTCCGACATGGTCTTGCTCGCAGTGGTTGGTGAGCTCTCGCTTCCAAAAGTTGGGGGGGGGGGGGGGGGGGGGGG
>JAADWP010000816.1:0-14774 GCA_023336215.1 Globisporangium iwayamae | reverse complement strand
CTTCAGTCGCGGCGGTCTCGTTCTCGGACTCGTGAATGACGTAGGCCAGCGTGAGGTTCTCGCGTGAGGGCAGCGTGGCTCGCTTGATGTGCTCCTCGCTGTAGATGTGCCCAGCTGCGTACTTGGAGCGCATGTGGCGCTGCATTCAGATCGCGTGGGTGCTTGAGGGGGCCACCATTCCTGTCGCAACCTAGTTTCTCAGCTGATACGGACCCCGTTGGACGCGGCTTGAGTGACAATGAACAATTGAGCTCTTCGCGAGTTCGCCATCGCTACAGACTGAACCGTGTCGCTTCATCGTGGAAGGAGCTCGTGGATCTGAGCTGACGAGCCTGGGTGGCCTGGGTGTCTTATCCGAGTTCTGTTTGTTTTTCACCTCACCTCTCACGCAAACCCAGGTGTCCTTGAATGAGGCGGAAACTCGCGCGGCACTCACGTCGACGTTGCCTGTTGCTGTCTTGCCTCACGCCCGCTCCGTCACGAGCTGTCCTTTGCCCCTTCAAGGTTGCGCTTGCGCTTGTCGATACCTCCTCGACTATCTCATGACAAGTCGATGGTGGATTATATTTGACAGGGTCGACCCCATCAGCGTCCTGTCTAGATGAGCGTCAACACATTGGTTACCGTCTACACCAGCCGCCATCAGCAGTAGCAGGGGCAAAGGCAGCAGAAAGCCCCGATGAAGACAGCGACGACGAAGGCGGCAATATGCATGTAGCAGTGACGCCACTGCCCAACGAGAAACCGCCCTCGCTTCTCGAGCGCATCCGTATGGAGAATATCCAAGTCGCGCAGTAGATTAAGGTGAAACGCGGCAAATGGCCGCATGAACAAAGAGATCGGGTTAGAACCAATGACGACGGGCGGCTCGTGAGGTCATGTGATGCGAAGCTGTGAGAGTATGTCTGTGGATATGAACGTGTATGTGATGGATGCGTTTTGCTAATCGGCTAGTCGTCGTGTTGCCAAGGTCAGTCGTGGCCAAGACTCCTCCCTTCCTACAAGTAGAGCGAGGCGGCGAAGACGATGTCGCGCTTGAGCTTCTTGCCACCCTCCTCAAACTTCTTCTCCAGGTCCACGTCGCCGATCGTGTGCGCCGCAACAGTCAGCTGGCGCAGCAGCTCCTCCAGTCGCCTCAGACAGCGAATGATTGTGCCTTCGAATGAGTCCGTCATCTTGCATATCTGCGAAAACTTAGCACCCTCGCACCAGGCGATGACTACGTCCACAAGACTCGTGTTGAACGACTCGGCGTACTCATCCACGTCAATCGTGATCTTGGCGTCCTGCATGACCTTGGCGATGCGACGCGCCGTCTCGCGGAGCTGACGCACGGGCGCCTCGAGGCTCTCGGCCGCCGGCGGCTTGGCGCCTTCCTTCTGCTTCTCCGTGTTGATTAGGCAGCTCAGCAGCGCCACGGTCTCATTGATCGTCAGGTCGTTGAACTGACCATTGAAGATCATCTCGGTCACGAGCAGCTCGTCGGCCGTCGAGACCTCGCAGGCCGTGCGGCCCTTGCGCTGGATGACCGAGTCCTGGCCCACGAACTCGAGTCTTCGCAGCACGCGGCGGCGGCGGCGCAGGTCGTCGCGCAGCACAAGCGACTTGGACTCCTTGATCTGGCGTTCCAGCTCGCGCATCTTGGCCTCGCCCTCCATCTTAAGCGTGTACAACGCGAAGCGAGAGTCCTTGTCCTTCGCGGCGTGGAACGGCGACGCCTTGACCTTGTCCTCGGCGTGCGCGATCTTCGCGATGATGCGTGCAAACTGCTCGTCCTTGATGTCCATGTCTTCGAGGGGGTCCAGCAGCGGCACGCCCTGCGGAAACCGTCGCAGCACCTCCTTCACGGACTTACCCACCGCCTGGCGGCTCTCGAGCGAACGCAGGTCCTTTGGGATGTACACACGCAGCGACGAGACCAGGTCCATCATCTCGAGCGGCACGGGGCAAATTTTCATCTCGCACGTCGTCGCAGATGTGAGGCCCATGGTACCCGCTGGCGCAGGCAACGGCAGTTCGGAGGTCGAACCATCCGAGTTCGTCGTCGTCGAGCCAGTGTTCAAGCAGTTCAGCAGCACGTGCACGACCGTGTCTGGGGTCGCCGACGTCGAGTCCGCGGCATTCTTGGTCGTAAAGTTCACGATCACGCCCCAGTCCCAGCGCTTCTTCTCGTCCTCCTCGGCCTTGCTGTAGACCTTCACGAGGCGCCCACCGTTCAGAAAACGCACGACGTGCTCGGGTTTGTTGCGGATCGACAAAAATTCCTCCTTGAGCTTTACGAGCGCGCGAGAGAGGTAGAAGTACTCGGCCACCTCCTCCTCATTCTTGATCACGATCTGGTCGCGCTCTTCCCGCGTGCGCTCGAGCGCGTCCTCCAGCGCCGGCGCCGCCTGCTCATTCTGGAACTGGTGAAACGACTGTTTGATCATGTACTCCGGGTCAGCGTCCTCCACGCGCAGCAGGTTGAGCAGCATGTTGTAGCCCAGGTGGAAGCTGCTGAAGAGAGGGTCGGCCTGGCCGTACAAGATGCCCTTGGCTACCTGCGGCTCCATCTGCTCGCTCAGCATCTGAATCACGATACCGCGGCTATCGAGCGATCGACGGCCCGCGCGTCCGGACATCTGGATGTACTCGCCCGACGTGATCCACCGGAAGTCCTTGCCATCGTACTTGCGGCAGTTGGTGAACACGACGGTCTTCGCGGGCATGTTAAGTCCCATGGAGAACGTCTCAGTCGCGAACAGGCACTTAAGCAAACCCTCGGCAAACATGATCTCAATCACCTCCTTCAGGATCGGCAGCAAACCGCCGTGGTGGATGCCGATGCCGCGACGCAGAAGCGGCAGGATCGAGTCCACCTGCGGCAGTGTCTTGTCGTCATCCGAGAGCGAGTCCATGGCGTTCTTGAACACCTGGTCCACCATGAGTTTCTCCTCCTCTGTGTTGAAGTCGAGCTTGGACATGAGCAGCGCGTACGACTCGCACTCGCGCTTGCTGAACGAGAAGATGATCACGGGGTCGTACTGGCGCTCCATAATGAGCTTCACGATGCGGTACACGTCCGTGCCCACTTTCTTCTTCGCGTTGCCGCCGCCCCCTTTGCCGCCGCTGCCGCCGCCCTTGCGGCGCTTGTTGTTGCTGCCGTAGGCCTCCATCTCGGCGTCGTTGCCCGAAGCCGAGGCCGAGAGCGTCGCGATTGCCTTCTGGAAGTTGTCTTCGCGGAACTTGCCCTTCTCGTCCACTACCAGATGAAGTCCGTTGCCGCCCGCAGGGAATACGTAGTGCTGCAGTGGCGTCGGACGGTAGTCCGTGTACACGACGTGGCATGGCTGGTGGTGGATGTGCGCGATCCAGCCGGCAAACTCCTTTGAGTTCGGAATCGTGGCCGAGAGGAAGACGAAGCGCACCTTGTGCGGCAGCAGAATGATACTCTCCTCCCACACGACACCACGCTCCTTGTCGCGCATGTAGTGGATCTCGTCATAGATCACCCACGCGACCTCGCGCATGACTTCTGAGCCGCGGTAGAGCATGCTTCGCAGGATCTCGGTCGTCATGATCAAGCACGTGGCTGATGGGTTAATTGTGATGTCGCCCGTCATGAGGCCCACGTCGCCGAACTCTTCTTCCAAATCGCGGTACTTCTGGTTACTCAGCGCCTTGATCGGCGACGTGTAGATCACGCGCTGTTTGTCACGTAGCGACTTAGCGATCGCGTACTCGGCCACGGCAGTCTTACCCGCGGACGTGTGCGCCGACACGAGCACGGACTCGCCCGCCTCGATGTAGTCCACAGCCTGCTGCTGGAACGGGTCGAGCGTAAACGGGTACGTCTTCGCAGGGTTCGCTCTGGACGCTCCCTCGCAGCTCTTCACCTCATAGTCCGGCGGGTACACGGAGAACGAGATGAGGTTCTTGGCCGTCGTGCCAGTCGCCACAACCTTGTTCGCTTCGACGGCGGTAGTAGTAGCGCTTGCAGGCTCGACGGGCGTCGGGTCAATGTGCTTGCCTTCCACGACCTTGACGTCCGTGGAGCTCGGCTCCTTCTTGGCGGCGGCCGCTGGCTGCTCCTGCGCGTGCTTCTTGGAGGGTGGCGACGAGGCGCCTTCGTCTTCCTTGGCCGGCTGCTCCTTGCGCTTCAGGGCCGTTGTAGTCGTGCTGACCTTCTTCTCATCAGCCGTGAGCGTCTCCGCGGCGTCAAAGGCGCTGAAGAGGTCCAGATCGTCGTCCATGTCTACTGCGGCTGCTCCTGCTGCTGGATCCTGGCTGTCAGTCGGCGTGCAGCGGTTGGCGCAATGATGGAGCAGCTCTTCGACTTGGTAGTCTGAATGACTGGAAGAGGTGCTGAGCTATCAAAAGGAAAAACGATGGTAAAAAATATTTTTTTGAAGGCGCACAATTCAACGCAAAGTGTTTCAGTAAAAAAGCGTTTTCTGACGATTCATATGGACCTTGTATGTGCAGTCGTGTCCTATCTCGTCTATGCACTGACCCAACCGCACCATACAAATTTCATATAAAGCACCGGAAAATGCTTTTTATACAGTATCATGGAAAATGAGCGTATTTATGAAAAAATGAATTTGAAAGTTGATTTTATAAGCAAGCTGTCGCAGGCACAGCCCGCCTCTTTTTTCATGTTCGAGCACAGAGGTTTGGCTCAGCGTCGCTGCGAGAACGAACGTGTGCGTGTGGCGCGGAGAGCGAACGGGCGATGGAAGATGCGGATTTCGTGGCCGACTCGGAAGACGAGCTGCACTCCGAGGAGGACCTGGCGTGCAGAGCTACTGTAGGCAAGCGCGCGAACCCTGCTGATGTCGACGGCAACAAGCACGCAGAGCAGATCCACGAGCACCGAACTGGTAACCATGATGGCTCGACGCTCGATGTCGAGGTGTATGGTGAGCAGCAGTGGCAGCAAGAAACGATGCAAGTAGATGAAGACAACAGCACCGAGCAGAGAGAGCAGAATGCTGCTGATGGACGCATCAGGAGCAACGATGGAGCCACGCAACAGCAAGACCAAGGTCTGCGTTCATCACGGCAGAGAGAGTCCAATCACGTAGACGCGGTGACAATGCAGCCTTCGCATGCCAATGACGCAGATGGGCATGGCAGAGCAACGTCACCTCGTGTCAATAGCGATGCACATGAGGTTGATGCCGAGCCGGAGAGCGCTGTCCGCGGGCCGCGCGTGTTCAACCTCGGAGATCTGATCGAAGTCGAGTCGCGCACGTGGCCGGGCATCAACAAACCTGGTGGCTCGGGTCGCGTTGTGAACGTCCACCAGGAGACGAGCGCGCAGGGCGAAGTGAATATCTTCTACGATGTGCGCTACGTGCTTGGCGGCTTCGAGAGGCGTATCGAGAGCGAGTACGTCGAGCTGTCGCACATCCTGCAGCTCGAGCGCGCGCAGGGCCGCGTGCGCTACGAGCGCGTCTTCTACCATGGTACTCATGTTGCTGCTTCCTTTCTTTGGGTTGTATGGTGCTGACCTGGATGGTACTGTCTGTGTTTCATGCTAAAGACGAATTCGCTGACGAGATGCACAAGAAGAAGAAACCATTCTACGATCCCGACGCGTTTACGAATGCTGAGCACAGTCGGCCGAACGCTGTGGGGCAGCAGTCATCCAAGCGCAAGAGGAACTCTGCTCGAAGGAGGTCGAATGAGAGTGGTGGTGCTCACCAACAGCAGCGTCGCCACAAAGACAGCACCACCACCTCAGCAGAGTGGAGACCGTCAGTTGCCGCTGATGACATGAGCAGTGGGAGCAGCGAGAGCGAGAGCGAGAGCGATGGCGGGCAGGTGATCCGCCGCATCGGCGATAGCATGTTCATCATCGACTCATCTGCAAACCCTATGCAGTCTACACAAGGAGGCGATCCGTACGCTGCTGCTTCCCAGGGTACTGGATCGAAGAGAGTGGACGAGAGCACATTCCAGCAAGAGCAAGCTGAAGCGGACAGGAGGCGGCGACGGAGAATCATCGAGAGTGAAGAGGAGAGTTCAGAGAGTGATGGTGCGCGGCGACGACACCAACAGCAGCCACAGCAACACCGAGAGCAGCATCAGAGACCTCCCCCGAGTCCTCAGAAGCCCCATAGACACAACAACCGCCCTGAGCAACAGCAGCGCGCTCGCGTGCGTACGTCAAAGAAGCGTCGGCGGTACGTTGGTGGATACTTGCATAGCGGCGACGACGTCGACGCGACGTTCATTCAACCAGAAGACAACCCGAACGCGCTCCCCGATGACGTTGCAAGGGAGATTGGCTTCAAATTGGGCAAGTCGAAAGCAGAGCTGAAGGCGCAGCTGGCAACGAGCGCGAGCTCACTAACTGTGAATCTGTGCGCGTTCAATGAGAAGAAGGACCTCATCGACCTGAAGATCAAGCGTGCGTCAGCGCTGACGAATGAAGAGCTTCGGAAATTCTATCGACAGGTATGCTGTTATCCTTCAAAATTCCGCTGACTAGAATGAACAAACTCTGTTATGTGTGTGTCTAGACGACCGAGTTGGAAGATTTCCTGACGCAGCGGCTAATTCGAGGCGGGGAAGACGTTATGAACGCCGTGATCGTCAAGCTCACGCGGAAAGGCGGCAGTCTGGTGCGTGATCTTGGCTCAGTTGTCCTCTAAAGCGATCAAAGTCGTGCATATTGCTACTCTGCTAACTGTCATATCGTTAACTTGTGCAGCCGGACTCGGTCGAGCTCGTGTTTGACGACCAGAAGCGAGAGATCAGTGCGCTGGGGGTCTGGCTCCGCAAGGTGCTCTCGGCCCTCGAGACCGCGTTCAAGGTTCGTGGCGAGAGTGTCCCTTCCGAGGACAAACAGTCTAGACAACGTCAGCATAGAGATCGTGATGATGATGGACCAGTTTCTTTGTCGTCTGATATGGATGATCGTCGCTATCGATCTGAAGATGACAATTTCTACACAAACAACTTCCAGTACGACGGAGATGACTTTTACCAACTCCGTGACCAGGGCGCTACTTTGAAGAAGCCCCGTAGCGGCTCAAGACGTGGCAACATTGACAGCGTAGTTCGGAGTCCACAGCGTGCATCAAAGGGCTATCGAAGCAAGAAATCCCAGGCTGTCGACACTTTTATGGAGAGCTTTAACACAAACCAGAAGGGGATGAGTACCGCCGGTACTGACAGCGCAAAGCAAGCGCGACGGAAGGCCAAGTACGCGACCAGTCTCGACGATTTCGAGTTCATCCAGTACTCGTCCGAGCAACAGCGTGATTTGTTCATAGCGGATGACCCACGCTTTCGCTCGTCTACTTCAAGAAGAGCAGCAGAAGTGATGCGAGAAGAGCTCCAGGCGTCGAACGTTCGACTCCCAGGCAAGAAAAGAGTGATGGCGCCGACCGATCCACGCTGGGATTGGGTCAAGCAAGGAAGAGCGAAGGCTTTGGCCCAGGCGAGGACACAGTCTAAAAGGAACTCGTCCAACGACCCCACGTCGTCATCTTCAGCTTTGTCGAATCGCCAACGAGCATCTCACAAGAAGAAGAATCAGGAGAAGCTCATTGGTCACGTCCAGAATGCGCTTCTGCAGCTTCGAGAAAAGCGGTATCAGAAGATGAGGTACCCTTCAGCGTCTTCGTCAAGCGGTGGAGATGGTATCAGAGGAGTCGCGCCATCGTTCGTGGCTGGGTACGGATACGATCCACCACCACTGTCTGTACGCAACGAGAGCATGGTGTTCTCAGCACAGCAGCAGCAGCCACAGTACCAGCAGCAGAACTCACGACTTGGCGCGAGTTCCAGCTTCGAGTTTTCTGGTGGCGCCTCTGCCCCAGTGAAGTCAGCACTCTTTAAGGGCACGAGTGCTGCAGTTGCCCCTTTAGCATCTCTATCGCTGGACTCGCAGACAGCAGGGTCACGAATCAACTGGGAGAACGTGTTTGACGCCCTCTCAGAGACCGTGGATGACGAGGAACTGCCAGGTCTTAGTCCTGAGAGACGAATGTTCTACATGACGTGTGGACTGCTTGAGTGTACGTGTGGGCGTCACCAGACTTCCTATGTTAGTGGACATAGTGCTCTTCACCTTGGTGAAGCGGTCTTCGAGGACTCAAGTTTCGAAGATGCGATCAAGAGTATTTCCAGTCGCCTTCGGCAGGATCTGAGTGTCCTCCGGTTCCAAGAATTCGAGCTTCTACGCTCGTTATCTGCGGGTGGTGGCAGTAGATCTGCAGACTCCGAGAATGAACCATCGAGCTACACCGAATCTTCGGAGTGGTGCACCTTGGTCGAGAGAGCTGATCACTACCACGCGTCGCTGGCGCTGGTCGTGCGCTACGTTGTCCAGAGCGTACAAAACCAGCTGGAAATGGTGACTATGGCATCGTCCCTTTTGACGGAGGCGACTTGCCTGGTTCGTGCGATCGTGGTCGAGATCGCACACATCATCGCGCAGCTTCCCGACTGCGAGTCGCTCTTCAGCAGCTGCCCGTCATACGTGTTCTTCTTTGAGGTCGTTGATCGAAATGCGAAGACCACTCCGCTCTTGTCAGCGATCACGAGAACGTACTGGTACAGCATTCAGGCGCTCCTGGACCTGAAACAAGCCGCTGTCGCCGCTTCTGGGACAGGAGCTCAAGCCATTGAAGCGGCCATTGAGAGCGTTTTACCCACGAACCGCGCGATCCTGGCGGCGTCACTCTTCCTCGTGGACCTCTACCTGTTCCTCCCGTCTTCGTATCGGCTTGATTACAACCAGAGTGAACAACAGCAGCAAGTACAGGCGGAAGTCCTCCTCAGTCACAACCCGGAAGCCTCGATGCCAGCGATTTCACTCTGGCTGCTGCTCTACGACTGCTTTGCAGGTGGGAAGTGCTCCTTCCAGGCTGGGAAACGCTCCGCTTCGGGCGACGGGCGAGATTTCTGGGCATTCCTTCAAACGATGGTATTGCGTTTGTATTACCAACAGCCAGGGTATGGACAGCTTGGCACTAACTGAGCTGCTCGTGTTTGGATGCATCTCTCTGTCTTAGTATCGCGACCATTTTGTCGACCAGCTGGCGATCGCGTTCGTCCAAGAGCGCTCGAGCGGTGGATACCTCGTGGACAGCCTCCCAACCATTTCGAAGGCCCCAAAGGACGCTGAGGACGTCGCTGAGGGCCAGTTGCTGGCGCTGCAGTCCGTTTGGGACCTCTGCATTCTCTTTGCGGTCATTTTCCCCACGCCCGAGTCGAAAGAACGTGGCGACGCCATGTACGCTTACATTGCCAATGTAGAGTTTGACTGAAGTGGTGAAGCTCGTAACTGACCGTTTTCTGACTATTTGATCAGCTCGGAGGCGCGATGGGCGGTCGTGAAGGACCTCCTGCAGCCTGGGATGCACGCATTTCTTCCGTTCAATAGGGCGTTAACAACCGAGAGTCGATCAGAGAAGGACTTTTCCGTCTACTCAAGTGAGCATTGTCAAAGTTGTGATTGACCATCGGAATTTGAGAGCTCACTGATAGCTTTTTCGAACCTCTACAGGCGCATTCAAGCTCCATATCCTCCAGAAAGTGCTGCTGCTGTCCAAGCTCTCGGCGCCTCAGAGCGGTAAGTCCTCAAGCTTGTCGTCTTTCTTGTTCGCCTCCTTGCCGACTATCCGTACCTCAGTCGTACTGAGATTTCTAACCTTTGTGTGTGTCTATGGTTGTAGATCTTTTGGAGCGATTGCTTGAGGAGCTGTGGGAAGACTCTTCGTACTTCACCTCGAGTCAAAAGGAACAGAGCGAACTCGTCGAGCTCTCCCCGTTCTTTGCAGATCTGCTAACGCAGGCGCTCGCAAACCCTGAAAACGCGCTGAGCGACTTTGTCAACGCGCACAAATGGGGCGCCGCAGACCACGTCGACTTGGTCAGCGGTATCATTCTGGTACACAGCAGATTGGTCTCGCGTGGCGATTCAAGAGTTGACAGTGAGTCACTTCTAATTGTTTGGTTGTGTGGTGGTGACCTGGTTAGGCTCAAATCGTGAAATTCGAGAAGGCAATCCATCGAAATCGCTTTCGCCAACCGATCTGTCGTGCGATCTCCGCGAGATGCGACGCAGCAAAGCCAACAGACGACAATGTGATACCAGTAGCACCACAGCCTCCATCAGCTAACATCCAGGTACACGCCAAGGCGACGTCAGCAAAGCCGAAAGCCTGGAACTGGGGAGCGTCCGGGTCAGCTCGCGACGTATCCAAGACGGTGAGGAAAACGGAGGACAAGGCGAAAGCTCAGCCACAAACTGTAATCAAGCGTGGTCGGGATGAGGTGCGTTTGACTCTCTATGTGCTCATCACTGCAACTGTTTCAACACTGTTCATGGTACTCAACCTCTGACTGCTATAAATTGGTAGGAACGTCTGATGGTGTCGATCTTGCTCGCACTCGCTGTCTCGAGTATCTACCAGGATGCAGCCACATCCGCATCATCATTGGGATTGCGAGACCCATCACAACGCGCCAACAAATCACTTAAGCGTGATCTCGAGTTTTACTACAAGGAGATGTCGAGGATCGTTAATGGAAATGCCGAGTTCAGCGTTCTTCTGAGCCAGGCGCTGTATGTCATGGGAAGGCTCGCGATGGAGCTCTCGAACGAGTATGCGCCTATTTTCTCGTACCTGAACGACCATCTGCTCGCGTTGGCGCAGGCTCTACGCACTCAGAAGACGGCTCAGAGCGACAAGGATTTTTCTGTGATTCCATCGGCTGCAGCGAAAAGACAGAGGCGTCTACTGCAACGTAAGTAGCTATTCTTGCGTTCCACTCGAAGCGCTAGTTCAGATGTTGGTGGACTAACCTACTCTGTACTAATGAGATTTTTGTAGGCGGCGTGCTCACGACCTTGCACTTGATCCGTGACCTGACCCAGAGACTCGTTGCGATCATTCCCAGCATTCCCGAGTCACCACCTTCGTCGTATACAATGAACGCTGTGCGCGCAAGCCTCTCGTTCATCCTCAACTCGGGGCTCGAAGCATGTCTGGACGCCGCAGTGGACGAACTCATCTCGATCGACGCACTAAACGTCGCACTGGAGATCCTTCAGTGCGTACTCCCACGAGCAGCTGACGAACCAGTTCAGTGTCTGCAAGTAGTGACGGCAGTGAGTGCCACAGCTGCACCTACTGAGCTTACCAGCGAGTTCGACGAATTCGGCGACTCGGACATGGACGACGTGTGGGCGAGTGTTGACCTCGACTCGCTCGCTGCCACTGCTAGCGCTGACAACTCACCCACAACACCTACAGTAAAGCCCTCGTTACTCAAGAGCTTTGAAGAGCCGATCCTGCAATCCATCCTGACGCATTTGCGCATCGGCCTCCAGCGCGCAGTCATCAAGTACCCGCAGCGAGGCCTCGTGTCGTACCACGAGCTGTATGCAATCGAACTCCTGGGCGTCATGGTGTCCACCTGCAGCTTCCAGTTTGGCTGGAGTCTGGTTTCCGGGAGTCCCATGAAGCCTAGAGTACTGGCGCCTCGCCTGTTTAGCGCGATCCTCAAGTCCCATCCAGAGAAGGAGTGGTTCAGCACCTGCTTCTTGAGTGAGAATGGCGCGGACCAGGAGCTCGCGAACATTTGGCTCATGGGGACACTGGACCTCCAGGCGCTCTTCCCGTCGTTGTGTACACTGCAGGCGAGCAAGGGCCTCGAGAGTTCGTTGTTTCCAATTCCAGCAAGTGACACGGCGGTCAGTACTACCACCACAGAGTCAGCACCGATCAATCAGATCCGATACTCGAACTACTGGGTCATGCTTACGGACGCGATGATCTACAATGTGCTGCGCGAGAATCCCGTGGCGCAGTACAAGATGGACCCGCTGCTGCTCCAGCTGCTGCGAGCCACGGCGTCCAACTGCAGGTTTGTCCAGGCGCTTCAGAGCATTAAGCAACAGACAACCTCGTCCTCTTCGAGTTTGCAGCCACCGAGCGACCTGCGCACGCTCTACGAGCTCCATCTGGACGTCTTCCAGGAGTTCTGTCGTGGTGCAGGCGAGCTCTGGCGAAAGTTGGCGTCCAATCCGACGCTGCATCGCCCAGACATGAACCGCTTCCGCCTCAAGATGATGGACATCCAGAGCGGCGTCTTTGCCACGTTCCCCGAGTACGTCAATTGCTAGCTTTGTGTTAACAATCTAGACCACTGACCGCGTTTGTTGTGTATGTTTATATGAGAGCAGAGCGTACGAGATCAACCTCAAGATGGTGTGCCACGACCTCGATCGCTCGCGACACAACTGGTACGACCTTTCGGAGAAGTTCCTCCAAGACTTTGCCTCGACACAGTCCTCGTCGTCATCTAGCGGTGGTCATGCTGCCGCCACCAACTACCACAGCATCGACGAGTCGCTCGAGCTCGCGCACCACGGGAAGGTGAAGGACGACCCGAGCGTGCGCATCCTCATCGTGCTCTTCAAGTTTATGTACGGCTGCGTCGATACTTTCCTGTACCACTGTGGCCCCATGGCGATCGGCCAGCAGAACATCTTCTTCTCCGTCATGAAGCTCATGTTCCGCCAGGCAAGCTGCGCCGAGTTCCCGCAGGCGGAGAAGCGCCTGGTGCAGCTCCAGTTGGCACTCGCGGCCTCACACAACTTCGATTCGCACCACCAAGTGAGATGGTTCGACACCTCGGATTCCCAGAGTTCTAACACCACGGTAGGCAAAGCCAATGGGAATGGAAAGAGTGGCCAGAACCAGAAGCAGCAGGCAAACAGCATCTCGCCGGCGTGCCTAGGCTTCGTGGAGAGCGTGCGACTCTTCTTCGCGCGGCAAAAGTATCCGAGCCTCGTCCACTGGTTCTCTCAGGTAAGACCAGCCAACCCTGAAGACTATGAGCCGCGAATTGATCACTGATGGGTAACTGTTCTGTGTAATGTGTAGACGCTGGAGACATACCAGACCGTGAAGCGCGGCTGGAGCTCGTCCCCACTGCGCAAGCTCCTGCTGAACGTGCTGGATCCGCATGGCCCGCTCGGTATTCATAGCTACTACCCGATTGAGGCTCACTATGCAGCCTCGTCAGCTCTCAGTGGGGGCCACCAGCGGGAGTTTGACGTGCGCCAAGTTCGGCGCGAGGCGTTCTACCTGTCGTGCGGTCTCTTCTTCTGCCGCTGCACCAACTCGTACGAGCACTCACGAAGCTCGGCATCGTCAACAGAAGCCTCAGCAGCTCACAACGACGCGAAAGTCCGTCTTCAGACGCTGCGCAAGTTCATTCTGAACGATTTCATCCAAGAGACTTTCGACTACGCGGTGGGCGACCAAGTGTGTCTGCACGAAACGCTCGTGCCAGTGGCGCAGTTTCTGCGCGCGGTCTTGAGCCACTGCAGCATGAACCTCCAACAGCATGGGAACAGCGAACGACAGCAACAGGCGCCTGGGTTTGATTTCCAGGTAAAAGAGATGTACTACTGCCTTGAGAGCATTCTGTTGTACTGCGTCAAAACCTTCCAAGCCGAGCATGTGCTTCAGAGCTCCGTCGGGTACGTCTCATCAGCTAGGATTGAGAAGCTTTGGGCTTTGATCGTGGCTGACATTGTTAACTTCCTGTCCTGTGATGTACCTCAATGCAGCTGCGTCCTGGTACTCGAGCTGTGCGGGATCGTGGAAGAACTGGTGGCACTGAATGACTCCGCGTACGACAATGAAGTGTCCACTCTGCTGGAGCTCGCGCTCGCGTACTTCAAGGAGATCTTCGCTGAACTGGGGAAAACGTCGACCAATGCGCTCGAGTCTCTCTTTGCTCATACGAGCTGCACTGACGCCACCGGTACGAATCTCAATGCGCCACCGACCACAAGCGAGCTCCTCGTTTCATTCAGATCGCTGGCGGCGCATGGCATCCATGGGATCAAATTTGAACTGCCACCTGGAAGTCCGACAGCTCCAGGGTCGTTTGACGAGTACGGCATCAGCAGACTGCGCATCCGAGCGGATCTTGTCATCTCCATCAGTCGGCTGGCTGAAAGGTGCAAGAAATCATCGGACTTTCGCCTCCGCCGCTTTGTGGAGTGAGGGCAGGACGCCCAGTATCCAACGAGAGCTTGAGTCTATTGGTGGTACCCTAACTCACAGGTTGTTATGAGCTACGATGTGGTGCTTCTTCAGCAATCCCAGGCCGTACCCGAGGTACTTTGATCCAGGCTGGAGCTCTCTGATGGCGACAAGACGACGATGAAAAAGAGACAGTGTTAGCCGAGGCGACAAGTGAACAACTCGTAAGCACCTGAAAGCGAGAAACTTACGGCGCGTCCTTGTCGATGAACGGGATCTCCATTTTGCTGCAGTAGCAATTCACAACCCAAGCGTGTTGTGTGAGTCCAAGTATCACCACCACCAACTAACTTATGCTGCGAAGTAGAGCTCAGCAATAATGCAGTACCTGAGCCTCTTGGTTTTCGTCTCGCGCGCATGTGTACACTGGAAGCAGTCGCGACTCGTACAGGAGTGACCGGGAAGCAGCGAACCTGCCGACCGCGACGATTGCACCCCACGCTGTTGGTGTTGCAGCTGAGACGGTTGTTGTGGTCCTGATCCAGTACTAGGGGCACAGTGAAGCAGGTTACTGACGCTCGCAGTGAGCTGCTGACTGCGGTTCGGGATGAGCTCCTGACGGTACTTGCGCACGGCTCGGTCGCTCTCGCCGACGTCCTTCCGGACTGGGAACGCGCGAGGGCGGAGATGCGCAAAGTCACCGGGCTCGCGGTCGAGATCCACTGTGAAGCCTCTCTATACCAGCAAATGTAGAAGGGGGGGGGGGGG
>JAADWP010000815.1:0-14778 GCA_023336215.1 Globisporangium iwayamae | reverse complement strand
TCAACGCTAGATGTGAAGGACACCTCGTCGGCGTCTACAGCCCAAGCGACCGCTACTGTGTCAACCTCCGACCCAAGTGGGACCACGACTGTCACGAAGAGTAGTGGCAGTGGAAACGTGGATGTCTCCATCGAGAAGAAGGATGGCGCGGTGGTGACTTCGGCCAGTATCACTGCCACCCAGGCCTCGAACCCTTTTGGCGGCGTGAAGCAGACGACCAAGTACGGCCATCGCAACCTTCGTGTCAACTAAGAAATCTGTAGACGAGCATCAATACTGACTTGCAGCTCTTCATCGAACTTCAACTTCAGCCTCTCATACACTATGCTCTTCAAAAATATGCAGTCCGATAGGTCAAAATGACTCACTCACACAAAGTAAACACAAGGAAGCAAGCATCAAGCATGCTGTTTGGTGTGGACGTGGGCACGACGGCGGTCAAGTGCGCGCTCGTGAGCGTCTCATCAGCCAACCACGAGCTACTCGCCGCGTCCTACGTGGCGCTCGACGAGGTTCCTCTCTCCGCAGCTGCAGCTCAGAGACGCGCCGTCCACGGTGAGCAGGACGTCGAGCAGATGCTGCGCGCTGTCCACAAGGCGATCACCGCTCTGCCGGCCGAGTTGCGCGAGCAGATCACGTCAATTGGCATCTGCGGACAGGTACTATATACATCTACACCGCTGGCAGTATGATGTTGCAGTGGGCATGAAAAAGACACTGACTGGACTGTGTGGCGTGTCTGTAGATGCACGGGATCGTGTGGTGGCGTAGTTCTTCAGTGCACGAACATGTGCAAGAGCTCTTCGCCATTAGTACTGAGCAAGGCGCGGCTGAGTCGCAACCTACATGGAGTAAGTTGGTCACGTGGCAGGACCAGCGCTGCTCACCCGAGTTCCTGCAACATTGCAGCAAAGAAATCAGCCTGAATGCGACTGACACTGCCCAATCGACTTCATCGCCGCTCGCGACGGGGTACGGGCTCGCGACCTACGCGCACACTCTAGCAGCTGCACCGAGATCGCTCGAAGGATATGACGCGTGTGGTACGATCCAGGATTTTTTTACGTTCGTGCTCTGCGGTCACAATTCGCCGAAGGACGCGAGCATCGACACGACGAACGCGTGCAGCTGGGGCGGCTTTGACGTTGGGAACGCCGACTGGAATCGGCAAACGTACGTGCCCATTATGGATTCTGATACCTTGTTTTCCTTTCGCTAGATTACACTCTTTATTGGAATGTGCACAGGGTCGCAGCACTGAAGATTCCATTCGAGATGCTCCCGAGTGTGAAGAAACCGGGAACTGTCGTCGGCCACGTCACGGCAGACCCCCTATTCGGTTTGCCCAGTGGAAAGCCGGTACTCGTACCGATTGGTGACCATCCGAGCTCTGTGGTCGCAGCGCTCGCACAACAACAGAAGTCGAGTCAGCACGCACAGTTGGAGACCAATCTCACATGTACGTGATGTTTTAGTGGATGCTAACTCTGAAGTTTTAGTCAACTTTCTAACTGAAGATTGCGCGTGTGGATGAACATAGTGGTGAACTTTGGCACATCAGCCCAATTGGCGATGCTGCTCTCTGCAGACGAAGTCACGGGGCTCCACAGTACGAGTAAGAGCTTTGAAGTGCGGCCGTTCCTGTTTAAGAACCAGTTCCTCGGCGTCGCGGCCTCGCTCTCAGGGTGAGTGAAGCCTATCGATTGTTGTACATAGTGTCGTGGAGCTAAGCTCTTAACTTTGTATTTCTGTGGCTCCTGGCTAGCGGTAATATAGTTGCGTGGCTGGTCAAGCAGTGTCGAGAATGGACTCAAGAGCTCCAGCTAAACCCCACAACGATTCAGTCAAGCGGATCGGACGATGACACTGCGCATTGGTACAAGCGCCTCATTGAACTTGGCATGGCAAAGCACGACACGGAGCTCATCTTTGTACCTACGCTGAATGGGGAGCGCGCAGATCCATCCGCACGAGGCCACATCCAGCAGCTTTGCATGTCCAACTGGTCGCTTGGGGATATCAGCGCCGCACTCTGCAAAGGGCTCATTGGCAACCTCGTCTCGATGATTCCTGAAGAGTTACGCGCCTCGGTGGCCACCCGACAGTGAGTCTTGTTTGTGTTGCGTATGATGCAGCGACGCACTTGATGGCTGCTTCTTAATGACTCACGATTGCCATGGTCTTGTGCACGGTCGGATCGATTACTCAGGATGATTGGCACGGGCTCAGCACTCGTGCGCAATGAGCTCTTGCGGCATTTCCTTGCGGCGCAACTCGCGGATCCACTCGCTCAGCTGCAGATCCAGAACGCGGCGGACGCGGCCGTGGGCGCAGCGATCGCGCCCGTTTTGCTACACTGACCACTCACTACCTTACACGCTGCTCTACATACATGCGGATAGTTGGTAAAGAGTGGCGCTAGTTGCCAAGTGCCGAGTGCCTCGTCATGCGTACTCATGATGGACGCCATTGTGTAATACCAGCCAGCCATTGCTGTTGTCACACCTTTCGTGTGTGTTCTGTGTTCGAGTCAGTTCCATAAAAAGACCAAAGCAACTTCAAGATCGCGGGTGAAGTAACAATGCACACCTTTCCTCCGATCTTGCTGAAAGGGTGTGAAGTAACACGCAAACAGGAAAGGAACCCCACAACTACATGCGGCCGCCGCCCCCACTCGACGGACGGCTCACACAAGCAAAAGCAACCGACCGATTAAGAGAGAAGGACGGACGGACGCCATCATGGGCTGTTGCTTCTCGCGCGAGGACGACCGCTTCGACGGCAGCGAGTCGCTGCTGCCCAAGGGCAAACTCACGTACGTATTACATGCATCTATCACTCTGAGGCTGCGTGGTGTGCTATTTGCCATGACCGCTCGTGCTCTCCTTTCTCTCGACGACTGGCTGATTGGACGTGTGGCATCTGTGTAGTGAGAAGAGCGTGCGAGAGGAGTACGATCATATTGACGTCGTCAAGAAGGCCGCGAACAACGGCGCACATGTCGGCGGGTACAAGAGTCCTGAGCCATCGCTGACTGTACAGAATGCCCATGTGCATAGCAAGCAGCAGCAACAGCAACAGCAACAGCACAATCACAACCATGAACATGAGAAAGAGCGGGGAAAACAGCATCAGAGCCATGCCTCGTCGCCACCAAAAGCGAAGCCGGCGGTAGAAAGCGTGGACTTGCTTGGGCTAAACAAACCTGAGCCGCCCTCTGAGCTTTCTGCTGAAGCACCGCCGTTCCAGCCGCTCTCTGCGGAAGCGCCGCCGTTCCAGCCGCTTTCTGTTGATGCACCACCGTTTCAACCCCACGCTGCAGTGCCTGTCGCGAACGCAAAGCCTCCAGAACCAGCAACGACTACCGAACCAACGAAGTCGGTGTCTTCACAAAAACCTGCGCTAAAGCCTGTGTCTCCAACCCCAGCGTCTCCGCCGAAAGTGGTTGAGGCACCCAAACCGGCTGAAGTCAGTTCAGTCCACGTTGCATCTCCGTCAATTGAGAAACCCGTGCCGCCACCAAAGTCGCTTGAGCGAAAGTTGTCTTCGAATGCTGAAGCTGCTGCATCGGAGTCAACGAATGACAATGACAATGACAATGACAATGACGACAACGACGACGGTGGTGATGAGAAAACACCATCGACGGCATCAAGCAGTGCGTCCAAGAAGTCCAAGAAGAAGAAGAAGGTATGCATTGATGCATCTTGCGTGATAACGAATGGTCGTTGACTAACGGACTTTGTGTTGTGCATGCTCACCCACAGAAAGGAAAGAAGTAAGTCACGTTGTAGCTGAAGAGAGCAGCAGCCAACAAAATGCTAAGCATGGATGAAGTGGAGGAGCACAGCGAACTGGTTGCATCGAGAAAGATTGCATGCGCGCTCATCGTCATAGCTGCAATGAGAAGAGTGAGAGAGGACGCTTAAGATAGCAGTAGTCAGCCATGAGAGCTGGACTCCGAAGTGGCGCTAACGTAAGAGACCATGATAATGATGGTTTTTGAGTGTAAGTTTATCTTTTGATTCGTGAAGGAAAGAGGAATCACCCAATCGACATCCGTAAGCGTTTCTTGCGCTTCGCAAGGAACTCGTCATCTTCGTCGCGCAGTCCCGTGCGCAACCGCTTCTCTTGTTGGTGCTTTTCCGCCATCTCCATCAGATCACTCGCGATCTTGGTCAGTTCTTTGACTTCTTCGCGCAACAGGGCGTTCTGGCTGCGCTGCTCCTGCAGCTCGTCGTCCTGTGTCTTCACTTTGCTGCGCAGCTGGCCGTCCGCTCGCTGTAGCTGCTCGGTTTTGCTCACCAGCACTGCTTTTTCTGTCTCCAGCTGGTCGAGCTTGGTGCGCAGCTCTCTTTCCGCGTCTCCATTCCTGTCCTGCTTCGCAAGCGCAGCCTGTGTGCTCTGTTGCAATGCACGGCACTCCTTCTCGAGCGCCAGCAGCTGCTCCTGCGCCATTTGCTCTGCGCGTTTGGAGATCTCCACTTCACGAAGTAACGCGGATGTGTCGGCGCGATGTTTCTCCTCCAATTCGAGCTTGACGCGCTCCAATGACGCGACACGCTGCTGGTCCTTGTTGTCAAAGCGGTGCTGGAAATGCGAGATCGACTGCGCGAGCACCGTCTCTGTCTTCTGGTACTTGAGTACTTGCACATTCAGGGACTCAACGCGCTCTTGTGTGCTCAGTAGTGCGGCGTTCTGCTTCTCAAATGTAGCTTGCAGATTTTCGCGCCCAGCTTTCTCAGCTTCAAGCGCAGCGACCAGCTTGTCCACATGCAAGTCGTCGCGCATGCCGTTCAGCGTGCGCTTGTGGTCCTCCATGATCGCGTCCAAGCCATTCTGCAGCAGTTGATGGCGATCCGCTGCCTGCGCGTTGCTGCGCTGGAGATCCTGGATTTTGTGCTCCAAGTCCACAATCTGCTTCCGCAGCACAAGCATCTGCTCGTCCGCCGTGATCTTCGTCTCCAGACGCGCCTGCTGCACTTTCACGCGGAGCTGCGCCGCCGAGAACTCGAGTCGGTACTGGCTGTCGTCGTCGCTCTCTTCCTTCTGGTTCGAGTCGCCCAGCGCGTGTGCCTCCTTTGCCTGCTTGCGCTCCTGTGTGCTGTCTGCCGTGGCACTAGCGACTGCTGCTGCTGTACCATCGCGTTCAACGTCTCTGTCGCGATCTGCTGCACTCTGCGACTCTGCAGCGCTTGTCTCCGCCGCCCGCCGCTCCATCTCTCTCGCTTTCGGACTTTCGTGTTTTGTGCATGATGCTGGCGGGCTTCATTCGGAAATTCAAAAGGCGCAATTTCTAAAAAGCCACTTGTACCGCTTGTAGTGGTACAGTGTGCCACCCTTTCAGCGGCTCCGAATTCTTGCAATGTTGTTGTTGTTGGCCAAAACACGCAGCGCAATGTGGGGCGCGAGACGGAATGTGACGATGCCGCAGGTGCTGCCTGCTCTGCGAGGGCCGCTCACAGCTCCACCCACGGCGCCCATGATCCTCACTGCAATGGTCGCGGCTACGTACTTCGTGGACCCCAAGCGCACGTCCTCATCCTCACCCGCGCTGAACGCGAAGGCGGACGAGCAGAACAGCAAGCACACGTCATCCGACTGCGTCTCCTCCACGGCGCTGCTCGTGTATCGCGGACTTGGCGCGGGGCTCGCGTGGACCATCGGCGTGGACGGCTACGCGCTGCTGAATGCACCCAACTTGCTATGGGAGGAGCGTATTGCCGGCAAGAAGAACGCAACGATCCCGAAGGAGATGGCCAAGTCCTTCGCGTGGCTCTGCGGTCGCAACATGTTTGGCTTTGCGAGCTTCCTCGGTATCTTTGGCGGTGTGTCCTGCAGTCTCGAGAAAATGCGCGGCAAGAATGACCTGCTGAACCCGTTCTTTGGTGGTTTCTCGGCCGGACTGGCGCTGTTACCGGGCGAGCTGCGCAGTCCGCGCGCGATCCTGACGAGCGCCACGCTCTGCGGCGTCGCGTCCATGGGTTTCCACTTCTTTATCCCGTCGACCGGCCAGAACAAGAGCGAGGGCTTCGAGTATGGTGACGAGCTTCATGAAGGCATGTAGAGCAGATTTGATATGTCCTAATAAACAAGCAGCGAAGAAGAAATGACAACGGTGCATTGCATGATAAGCGATGGAGCTATTTGTGAACATGTGTGACTAGTGTGTGCTATTCGTATCTCTAGTCTGGTGCATCTATATTCAGTAACACGAGTGTCTGACAGCCTCCCCTAGAGAAATTGCCAGGTCGATGAGAAGCCATTACTAGTAGAGCTCGGTGTGGGAGGAGAGCAGCATGCGCGAGCGGCGTCACCAGAGCGGCAGCAGCAATGCGAACCAGCGGCCGGTGTCCGCCGTCAGTCCCAGCCGGCACGCTCCTCCTCCTCATCCGCTTCATCCAGTATCGCTATTGACAGCATCTCCACGCAACCAAGTACCCGAGCTGTTGCTGTCGTCACCATCGAGAAAAGCGGTTGCGATTGCCACCGCGACAGTTGGTAATAAGAGTGGAGCGGTGACGGCGAGGAGACCAGTGACGGTCGTGGCGCCAGAGCGACAGCATTCCAAGCGGAGGATTCAGGTGAATACACGCACGTGGCTTAGATGTCGCATACGATAGCTCACACCTCGTTCACTGCGAATGACTGTACGCGAATGTTTAGAGCGCAAGAGGAAGCAGCGAAAGGCAACTCAATGGCGATCTTGAGAGCACGGACCAGGCTCAGCAGAGGTGAGAAGGCTGTGTTGTCGACGCAGGTCATCGCTGTGGGCTTGGAAAGACCCAGACGTCTCACTCGTGTACAATTTGCAGCTTGCCGAAGCTGAACCATCATGTAGCAGCTCCAGGATGCGACGACAAAGTGCAATGGGCGATCAAAGTCACGGAGCCAACGGCCAAAAACAGTGGCAAGACCGCCAACAGCACTTCAGTGCACATCCGAACCGAGGTGCAGCGACCACCGCCAAACCCGAAAGAGCTGGATGAGTTTTGCGATTTATTGCGCGACCGATACGACGGAAAGCGCAGCCTGCGCGCCGCGTTCCTCAACTGGGACCGCGACAAAGACGGTCGGCTAAGCGGCAAGGAGGTGCGCGAGATGATTAACGCGCTTGGGTTCGACACGTGCCTCGGTTCTGAGAAGGTCGAGGTCGTCATCCAGCACATCGGGACGCTGCCGTCATCGTATGTCATTCATTATCATCCCAAGTGGCTTGTACTGGAAATTTAGACGCTAATACCGTTCTCCGTGTATTGAATGATGTCGAAATAGGAGTCTTCAATACGAGGACTTCCGTGGCTTCATCTACGGCCGTCCGGACATTATCAGTGAAGCAAATGCTAGCGGTGGTGCTGGGCCAGGCAAGCCCTTGACAACCCCGCACGATCAAACCTCGGCTCGTAATGACCAGGTACTTGGATCGGATCAGGCGCTGTACCCAGACGTCAGCGACGTGCTCAACATTCTGCGCAAGAAGTACACGGCGTGCAAGTTCCGCAAGGTGTTTCGCGACTGGGATATGGACAAAGACGGCTGCATCACGATGCACGAGCTGGACATAAACCTCCGACGCCAGGGGGTGCGTCTCGCGCCCGACCAGGTAAAGGACCTCTTTGACAGCTACGACGGCGATCAGGACGGCCGGATGCAATACTCGGAGTTTGTGAAACTGATCTTCAGACCCGTCCAAGAGCTCCATGGCAAGAGGTCAGTGCAGGCGCGAATCAAAGAGCAGGTTGAGCTGAATGGTACAGCGCAAGACCCGCTCCTGATTCTGCGCAATTCGACCCTCGAGAAGCCAGTAGGCGTTGATGTATGGGCCTGCGCCTTGGCTGTTGCTTGTCCAAGCGTACTATTCTCCGAGTTGCTCACGATGGGATGACTTTGAACGAACAGGGGGACGCGATTCGAGCGGCTGTGCAGCGCAAGATCAGGGCGTTTGCGCCGCGTATCAACGATGCGTATGCGGCTTTTGATGACGACCACAGCGGCAACCTTTCGTATTCGGAGCTTCGACAAGGGGTACGATCTCCAGCGTTTCCATACCAACGACTACTAGCTGACTGTCTGGCTATTAATAAGAACGTTGTGTGCGCTCGTAGCTTAAGCAGCTAGGCTTACAGTTCACAGATCGAGCATTTCAACACCTGGTGCAAGTTGTGGACACTGACGGCAGCGGCGAGATCAGCTACAAGGAGTTCAACAACATGTTCACCCACAAATCAGTTTTGCAAGGTGGATTTCGTGGTGGAACTCCACTTGCTCATCAGCCAGCGCCAGAGACCCTGGAGAAGGACAAAGAGGCTCGTCCCAAAGCAGCGACGTTTGACTTCACGCACCTTTCACGGTAAGACTTGCTGGCTTCGTCTGGTCAATGGCATATCGATTGGCTAATGAAAAATGATTTTTTGCGGACTAGGAAGATGAGGGTTCCGACTCGGCATGGACAAACCCCAGTCCACGACACAAGCGCACTGCTATGGTGTGTGTTCATTGTATTGGAAATCTAGCTTTTGCCATATCAGCTCTGATGTTTTACGTTGGATTGCTGTTGTGTAGGCACACTGAGCGAACATCGGATGGACTTGCCAAGGCGCGATTCGTGACCGAGACGCAGTTGTACGGATCCGGACAGCAATTCAAGCAGGCCTCTGGACCCTCGCAGTCTTATTCATCATCACCAGTGACCACCACACTCGGCCAGGAGGAGAAGCAGCGCAAGAACGCCAACTTTGTGAGCAGACTACACCGGATACGAGTGCAGCAGCAGGACTACGACGCCAAGACCGAGCACCTCCACGACGCGTACGACAAAAGCCAGGAGCGCCGCACGCAGACGCTGCACAAGCACCAGCAGCGGTACACACACTCGATCGAGGAGCAGCGCCCACCGCAGCGTCACGACTCGTCACCATCCCGCCACTATCGAGTGTAATGAATTCACCAAGTCACCAAAATGACCAACACTCAAGATGTAGCCATGTTGTTTGCTTTGGGAGCTGCTCACACGTCACATAAATGGCCCAGCTATTTGGTGTGTCCCACATGAGCTGATGTGAATTTGGTGTGAAACACACTATTTACGATTGGATACCCTTTGGCCATCTTCGCAATCAACTCAAGCTCGGAAAAGCAAGCGACAATTATGATGCGCGAGGTGTTCGAGGCGTTCCTGACGGACCCGATCCACATCAACGAGGATATCTACGCGCTGTGGCTGGAGGGCCACAACGTGAACGACGCGCTGTTGATCCGGCTGCGCACGCCCATCGACCTGCCCGTGTTAGGCGACGAGCAGAAGCTGCAGGAGCTGCTCTGGCGCGACACCGTGGACCAATACCGTCTCTACGAGAAGCTCGAGCACTACCTCATGCAGCCGAGCCTCTTCCGCTCGCAGCTGCTCTTCCAGATTCCACCCATCCAGCAGCACTACATGATCGAGCGCTACTACTCGCTCGACGGCCAGGTTGGCCGCTGGCTCGTGGGCAAGAAGCTCACAGCCAAGCTCCAGAAGGACCTCGACGAGATCAGCGATCAGGCCCAGCGCACGCTCAAGAGGTACACCCTACAATAGCAGCTAGCACAGTTTAGCTTACCGTCTTGTTAATGAGCTCTCTATGATGGTACTGTGCGTATTATACAGCTGCCGGCGCCAGCTGGAGAACCTGAGCCGGGTGTACTCGGCCATGGAGGACCGAAGCTTCCAGGGCGTATCGTGCAAGGCGATCAGCGAGCTGTACCTCATCTCAGAGAAACTCGCGAGCAAGTACGCGTGCGTCATGTTCCTGCAGCACGCGCGCCTGGAGATCCATCCGACACACCGCGTCACGGGCTTTTTAACGTGGCACGACCTACTCTTCTTCGCGGCCGTACTCATGGTGCACTGGATCCCACAGCGCACGCAGCTGCCGCTGTTGGTACGCGGCCGCAGTGCGCCCAGTGGAGACGCTGGCCTGGCTTCGCCAAAGGCAACCTCGTCGCCTGCTAATCACCACCATCAGCACACGGACATGGCTCTGTATGTAGCGAAGCCGCCAGTGGTCGAGAATGGCGCTCAGATCGGACTGCGAGTGAGCGACGACTGGCCTTCGATCGCATTCTTGCAGGAACGACTGCATCCGCTGTGTGTTCGTGCTACTAATGGTTTAGACCTGGGCGCGCGGCTCGCAAACCACCTGCGCGACCTCAAGGCGCATCTCATTAATGACGCAGAGATGCTAGCCATGTTCCGCAGGAAGGTGATGGCGCACATGGGCACGCTCTACCAAGTAGATGACCTACACAACTTGTCTGTGAAGCTCTATCTGATCATCCATGGGGTACGTAAATGATTTGGATTGTGTGGTGACTGTATTTCCACAAACTGACTTGATGTTTGTATGATTTCGCTGGAAACAATTTGCTCCAGTTCCTGACGATTGGTGCGGGGCTCTCGCAGCCAAAGGAGCTCAAGGACCTCCTGGAGAACCTCATCACTATGATCGTCCGAGTGCTGAAGGACTGCGGCGTGCAGCTGAATCAGCTCAACGACCTCTTCAGTGCCCTCATCGAGTACGTTCTCCTAATACGGTATAGATATATTCTTAGGGGGGTGCTGCAGTACTAACTTATAATTTGTGCAAAACTATGAGTAGCTCACTTGCCGATCTCGACGCCTGGTACCTGCACGCGCCGGAGACGCGCGCGTCGTTGCTCGCGAGCTGGGAGCGCTTCCTGAGCGTCTGCCGCATCCTCATCCTCACCATGTACGCCCGGATAGACTGAGTTGAGCTGAGTTAGTAGCTTTGTCTTAATACAGGGAATACCAGTCAGTCAGTCGTCTGCATATTGCTTAATTGTCGCCTATATTATAAATTTCTACCTCAGTTCCTGCTGTTCATACTCATATTCTCATAGATAACCTCACTCCTTTACCCCTTGGCGTCGTGATTCCGTGTCTCACGAGCCAGCCTGCCTGTCATCGTTTAGCTGATCACCTCGACGTCTGCTTCGGTGTACGCGTGAAGACAGCCATCGTCCGTGAGCTGCGAGGCGCCCAGCAGCTTGACAGTCGAGAACGGGTCGTTCACGAGGTTGAAGAGCCCCGTGGCCAGGTCGGCGCGCGGCTCGAGCTTGAAGATGCGGCCGTCCAGGTTGAAGTAGAAGAGCGTGACGAACGGGAAGACGTACTCCTGGCCGATGAGTCGCTGCACCATGGCTTCGTCCTCCAGGATGGGCTTGAAGAAGTGCTTGATCGTATCGCGCGAGATGCGCAGCGTCGAGACGCCCTGCACTTTGACCAGGTACACGGTCGGGTCCTCGCTCTCGAGCGGTCGGATCAAGTCCACCTGGAGCATGACGTTCGCGTGGTAGCGCGAGTAGTTCTCCCATTGCAACAGGAATGTGTCGAGGTCGTGGAACGCTGGCGACTGCACATCGTCGAGCATAATCGAGCGCAGCAGCGACTCGAGCAGCTGGCCGCGGTCCAAGCTCGTTGCCGGATTGTACCCGCGCGCAAAGTGCCGGTAGTATTCGTGCACCTTGTCGGCCACGAGGCCCGCGGCGTTCGCGTGGCGAACGAGCTGGATCGACTGCATCAGGATGCGCGTCTGCTCGAGTTCGTAGATCTGCCGCTGCATCCGCTCGAGATCGCCCTGCATGAACACCTCGCGCGCCGTGATGCGGCGAAAGCCCACGTAGTCAAATCCGTAGCGGCTCAGGTTGCGACAGTTCTTGGACTTGCGCCGCGCGCGGCGAACACGCGTGTTGGTGCTGCTATTCTCACTGCTATTGCTGCCGTTGCTGCTGGTGCGTAAGGCTCGTAGCGGCTGCGGATATAGCGCCAGTCGCGAGTCGGCTAGTGGCGGTGTCTCGATCACGGCGAGTTGCGACGAGTCGGGCAGCAGTGTAAGCGCAATGGGAGGCGGCAAATTCGCATGAGCGGCGGCGCCGCGGCGCCGCCGACGTCTCTGGTCATTGCGCGAGATGTGCGGGATCGAGAGCATCTTCTGCTTGGGTGCTAATAAACGAAACGAACGCCCCCTTGTGCTATGTTGTGCGTCGTAAGAAGACGAAGAAGAGCGCGCTGGGCGCGTGCGCGATCTAGCGCCTGCGTACTGCGTGTGACTGGGCGTGCAAAAAGACTGCCGGGCGCATGTACGCGGACGCGGGAAAGCGCACGAATGAAGGAGCGGCGGCGAGTCTTTCCGTCCGTCCGACCTGCACAGGCGTCTTTGTGTGCTGTCTGTGTTTTGTTTATGCGTGCCTTAATTCCTTGTACGGACTTACTTAGGGCACAGATTCCAGCGTCGACCTGGCTGGCTTGGTATTTGTATGAAGCCGTGGCATCTGTCTATAATCGTAATAAATGACTTCCATAAAACGTCGCTTACAGTGGGATGTCGGCCAGACAAATGCCAAGTCAACCATGTTGCGGACTGTCGTGTACGCATTATGCTTTGTTTATGCGTGCGGGAACTGGTGAAAGATTGCGCTGGGCACCTTCAGGTTGACTCCGACACGACGTCCAGCGCCACCACCACCAGCGTCGGCGGCAGCAGCAGCTGGTGCTGCGCCCGCCCACAGCAAGTAGGTGGCCTGTGGGTCGTGGTGGGCTTCAATGGTGGCCAATTGTGTTACAATTCTGTCCAGCTTTTAGTCAAGAGCTGGACTCGAAGTGCTGGACGGTTCGTTTGCTCTTCTCCCGCTTATGGATAGGCCGCCGTGCGGTGAGATCTGCTGAAGCTAAGCTGCTGGGCTTGGGAATTGGTGTAGCTGAGCATTTGTTAGAGCAGCGCTCTCTTGGAGATACCGCTACTTTGACATGTGCATTACAGCAGCAGCAGCAGCTCCAATATGAAGTGGTGCTCCAGCTACAGACGCAAAATGCGGTCGACCTCTTGCGTCCCTAGAAGCTCCTACTCGAGGAAGACCACCAAGTGTAACAGTTTACTTCGAATCTGACACTATGCTCGCTGCCCTGTTTCTTTCTTTCTCATCGACGCATCCCCTGTCGCCGACGAGCGACATAGTGTGCAGCTGCCAAGTGGGGCCATTGCTCTGCAAGAGAGAGCTCAAGGAGCGTGAGGTGAGTTAGAGGACTCTTATACGAGGCTAGTTAGAGGACTCTTATACGAGGCTAGTTAGAGGACTCGTATGCGCATGTAGCCCTTCAACGCACCTTGCCTTCTGCGTATCGAGTGAAATGGGGTTGCCCCAATCTACAAACCAAGCTATGAACTCTGCGTTTTGCTTCAGCCGATCTACTCAACTCCAAGCGGCGCACATGGCGAAAATCATCTTCGTCGTGCGCAACTTGAGTTAGTGTGGTGACATCACAGACGTCTTTCTTCGCCGCTCATGGCGTTCGTTCACTTTCTTTTGCAGAAGCACAGAGTCTGATAAGCCTGCCACTCATTGGCAGGTCGGGTCCGATGAGTTCGCCGGCTCCCACCAACACCAGAAGCAGCACGGCGGCGCGTTCGGCGGCGGCGGCGCCCACTCGCGCAGGTACGTGAGCTGGTCGATCTGCCGGAAGATGTCATCCTCGGATTCTAACGTACGCACAGAATAACAAGGTTAGCCTGTGAGAAAGCGAGTGTTGCCAACGAAATGGCAAAAAATCACGACGAGCTCATGGAAAATGATTTGTAGGTACGTACCTAACGTTGGGCGGTCTCCGACAATTTCGAGTGACTTGCCGGCCTTGAGTTGGCGAAGACCCTGTCATAATGCAGAAAACACACATGATATTAGCACATATCCGCAACTGAGCTCGACGTCCCAATGGAGAACCAGCGCACCTCTATCCAGTACATGGCCGCGTGGTGCGAAACGGCACGCAGCGTGATGACCGTGCCGTTGATGCCTAGGCGGAACACGCGGGCGTCGTTTGACGCTGCATAATAAATAAAGTACGCCACACACACAATAAGCCGTTAGCATTCCATTGTACAAGTATAGCTCGGTGCCCTGTGCTAGACGGACGCACAAATGCCGCTATCTTGCACGAGAGCAATCTCCGATGCCTTCCGCATGTCGGTCGTCATGACGGTCACCTGGTGCGTGGACTGAGAGAAATGCATAAATGTCATCAGTGCGTACTCAATAGTGATTCTATGAGACCAAGAGAGACGAGAAACGCACGTGCACGCGGTAGACCATGAGTTGGTAGTCCACGGTCTGGAAGAGGAAGGGTCGCCAGGAGCCATCAAGTTTCCTGTACTCAAGGAAGCCCGAAAGTCCGCCTACACAGCGTAATAAACAGCACAATGACTCAGTAACGCAATACACACACACATGCATAAACACTTCTAGCCCAGCAAATGAAGACCGACCTCCTTCGTCACAGATGACGCTCACGCTACTGGCCCGTCGCCGCGAGAACGCGTAGTAGGCCGTGAGGTCGGCGCTGTCGCTCGTCGTGGCCACCGCGTTGTGGAACGACTCGCGTCTGGTTCGTGAAGCTTCATCGAGCTCGCCGTCACTCACTCTGTAGCTGCTGTGGCAGCTGATGCTGCGTTGCTGCTGCTGTTGGCTGTCCGTCTCGGCACTGGCCCGCGCGGCCGCGTGCTCGTGCGACGAGAAGCGCCGTAGACTCTGTTCTCTCGAAGACGACGTCGCTCTCGCGCTGGAGGACGCGAGTAGCGGTGGCGGCGCTGCTGGAGATCGCCACGACGGGGGAGAGCGGCGTGCGTCCATCAACGTGCGCACAGATGAAGGAGGAGGGCGGCGCTCGTGGCTTATCTGATTCTAATCGCTGCATACTCAAGTCAATACAAACTGCCGGCTATTTAG
>JAADWP010000814.1:0-14781 GCA_023336215.1 Globisporangium iwayamae | reverse complement strand
TTGATTTGTGTCTGGTTCAGGCTCCGACATTGTTGTTCTTGCTTCTGGCACAACGAATCCGTCCTCCGGCTGAGTCACTTCGACTGGAGCCTCAGACTGCTGCTGCTGCGGAACTTGCTTAACGCTCTTGTAGAGCTTCTCACGCTCTTTCGATATGATCACGTCGAGCTCGACGCCTTTGTAACTGCTTGTTATCTTCTGCTGGTGCCGCCAGCGCTGAGCTGCTTGCTGATGGCGTCAAAATGTCAAATGCCAATGGACAAGCGGATATGAGCTTAAGTGGCGAACACGACGGTCGTGACAAGCATTCTTCGTGTCGGATTACATTTTCAGCTCGAGATCCACCATTTACAAATCTGTGTAATGTTGGAAGGCAAAACTGGCTGGCTCGTGCTGGTTTTGATAGGATCCGTTCGCCGTTGGGGTAACTATGCGTCACCGTCGCCGCGGCTGCAGTCAAGTATCTCAAGCTCTCCCTCACCCAGCCGAGCTACCGCAAAATTCGTATGAGCGATCGACCGAAGACCGAGCTCGACTGTGCCGTCGTAAGTGAAGATCGTTTTGCTTGTGACAATATGGTCGAGATAATCAACCCGAAGACTGCCCAGAATCAACCCAACGAGTGTGCTTTTGGCACAAAATTGACGCAGCTCTTAACGCATCGACAACTACTAAGCCAGATCAAGTACTGCCAGCATCACCCGAGTCTCACCAACCCAGAGTACAAGAGAAGCATCAAGCTAGCATGGGACAGAAGAAAGCAAGGGCGTAGCGAGAAATTAGAAGTCGGCTTGGCGTACTGTTACTATACAACAATACACGGACACCTTTCAACTGATAGGATTTGTCCCTGTTGCATCTAGTGGCTCTGAAGACACCACCATCGTCAAGGGAACGTCATGCTGCGAGCGATAGGACGTTATGTGTCGAAATGTGTTTAAAGCTCTTCAAAAATAGCGTGCTTATAAATACTCAAATCGAGTCAAATTAGGAAAGCACCGATGAGGAAAATGTATCTACTCCACATTCAAAGTGAGTACATTTTCCTCACTCAACTGAAAATCACGGCGCTCGACGCTCCTTCCTCGCAGCCAACAGCACAAGCACCGCACACCATCGCCCATGCACCGCCAGCCGCTCACTGCCGCCACGCTCCTGTGCGCCTGACGCGGCGGGCTCGATGGACTGGCGCCCGCCATCAGCGCGTTCATCGCCCCGACGGTTTGCAAGCGCTACATCGAGCGCGCGTGCGAGCACAACAACCTCACGACCCTGCGGTACGAGATCGCCTGCTGCCGTGTGTACGCGTACTGCCTCACACGGCTACGTGTCCAAGGGGATGGTGGAGGCGGTGGCACTGAGCAAAATGCACCGAATGGACCGATTTCTTGCAAACTGTCCTAAGGTTGAGCCGCTCGCTGTCTACGTGGAGAATACTGCGCATGGAGGCCATTTAAACGTGCTCCAGCGGCTCAAAGAGCAGTCTGCGACAAGAAACTACTACTTGAACGCTGCTAGTAATCACGCTGCACACTCCGGCCACCTCTCTGCTGTCCAGTGGCTGCACGAGAATACGGAGCCAGAGGTCATTTCCAATGAGTACCAGGCGATGAAAGCGGCAACGGAGAGGAGGCATCTCGACGTGCTCAAGTACTTACTGGCGTACGGGTACGAGTACAAGACCTTCACGAGCCCGCTGAGGATCGCTGTGGAGACTGGCAGTCTCGAGATCGTGCAGTGGCTCCTTGCTATTAAGTTTGCAGGTCTGCGCGTGCAAGCGCTGAATGTATTGGTCAAAAGAGGGCACAGCAGTATCGCCAAGTGGCTGCTGAACATGACCGAGCTATCAGTGGATCAATTGGGAAGCACCTTCGTGAGTACCGCCGAGTATTGCGACCTTGAGACCGTCCAGTTGATATACGCACTATTCTCACCCAAGCGCTACAGCGATGCCCTGGGAGCCGCAGAAGGTAGCGGACATCTGGACGGCGTGAAGTGACTTTACGTCACTGCCGAGAGTTCATCATCGGTACGAGACCCAGATGGACTGGCGAAGAACGGGAGCCGCGACACGCGCATGTCGTCGAGTAGCTCCACACGCTCATAGCCATGCAGGAATCGCACTCTATGAGGTACGATGTCTTTGAGGCTGCGGTGAACGGACACTTGGAAATCATCAGGTGGATCACGGCGTATTCCAACTTCCACGTGCGCTCAGGGACCGTGGCGTACGTGGTCGCGGACGGCGACTTGGGCATGCTCGAGTGGCTCAATAGTAAAGCTACCAACCCCTCGAGTGGGAGTACACGAGTGCGATGACGGGCGCCGCCGCGAACGACTACTTGACGACAGTCAATTGGTTACACGTACACCACAATAGCGGCGTGACGAAACAAGCGATGAACGTGGCGGCCTCGCTCAAGATGGTCCAGTGACTGGCTACACGAGCATTATGGGAAGAGCGTCGAGTGCACCACACGCGCAATAGACAACACGGTGAAGAGGGCGGATTTGACACGTTGCTGCTTCTGCAAGCGACCTACAACAAAGGCTACTCACGGGAGGCAAGAGCTGGTGCATTTCAGAACGGCCACATGCTCGTCTTCCAGGGGCTCTGCGAAACGTACCCGGAGGTTGTTGGCAACCTCGACGCCTTCTGCGAAAACCTGAGCTCGAGCCAAGTGTTTGTGCCGCCACTGCTGGACCGCGTGAATTTCAGACGTCAGTATATCAATTGATGAGACGAGTGCTCTGTGGATCCTCCTGAAAAGATATGCCTGGACCATCAATCAAGTTCGTTGACCTCAGAGGTCAGTGTTTGCACCAGTTGGTCTGGGCGACAGATGCGTTTTGCGTGAAGCAACCAACTTGTTCCTGCGCTTGCGCGTCTATGCAGTTTTGGTCGATTCGAGGAAGAAGGCGATCATTACCGGACGCTCCATCTCCTTGATATCCCTTCACCTCCGGACGACTTCTGGAGGTGGAGCTGAGGTTTGCCATTGTTTTGGTTCAAGACAATAGGAGACTCGAAAAGATTGCCAATTGGCAGGATCCCTCGTGATACTGACGTTGATCGAGGGAGTCTCCCTCCCGCTTTTAGAGCTGGTTTTAGAAAAATCGCGGGCTGCGAGCAGGTATCAAATCTGCACACAATTGCTCTTTTCACGCTTTCGAGCGACATGAACCTGCAGAACCTCCCCGCCGCCACCTCCTCCGCCGCCGCCGCTGCGGCGATGACGGCGGTAAGTGCGGCGCTGGCGTCGCCCTCCACAGGGGCTCCATCGGCGTTGACGCCCAGGGGCTCGCTCGCCCTGTCGCCAGCCTCAGCTCTTTCCGGTAGTAGTAATGCTCTTCCAACCACAGGTTCAACGCCGCGAGCGCGGGCGGCGGCGTCGCCCAGCAACCCGCGCACGCCCAAGGCGCGCTCGTGGAGCGAGTCGCAGTCGGCGAACGGCGGGACGCCAGGTAGCACTTTACAGGATGTGACGGCGTCTAGTAGCGACGTGTCTGGTGGTGACGCGATGGCGAATTCTATTGGCGCAGGCGGGATCGAGAACGTCATGGACGAGCTCATGGTACAGTATCTGCGCAAGCGAGGGTACCACGTGGCGCCGACGACTTCGGCAAGCGATAGTAGCGCACGACGCGGTTCAGTAGCAGTGAGTAGTGGTGGTGACGTGGAGATGGACGACATGTCGTCGACAGGAAGGAGTCCAGTGGCACGGGCGAGCGTGAAGCAGGAGCTCGCGAGCAACGGCGGCATCATCAAGACGAGCAGCGGCGGCAGCCCCGTGAGTGTTGAGAGCGCGGGTCGCGGCCGACCACGCGCGAGCAGCGACGAGCGGCGGAAGTTCCTCGGAGATGCCAGTGACGACATGCTCGTCGACAGCGACGACGCGGCGGCCGTGACGCTCGAACAGTACGCGCAGAAGCTGGGTCTGAACACCGAGTCGTGTGCGGCGAACCACATTGTGAGTACCAGTCGATTATGAGTTAGTTGATGTGTGTATGTACTGCTCACTAACTATATGGGGAATGCATTACCGTTATAGCTCTTCTACGGGATGACAGGTGGCGACCCGCGCACGTACGAAGAGGCGTACGTGAAGCTCATGGAGTGGATCTGCAATTCGCTTGACATGTACAAGTACGAGCTGCATGCCGTGGCGTACCCAATGTTCGTGCACTGCTTCCTGGAGCTCGTGGCGAAGGGGTACGTGGACCACGCCAAGGTCTTTCTGCACCGCCACGCGAAGGACCACACGAGACTACACCTCGAGGAAATCCGATACCTGAGCATGATTTTCTCGCCCGAGCACCTGCGCGCGAACGAGTATGCACAGCAGGTGTTGCACAGCAAGTTCAACATTCAGATGAGCCTGCTGTCCTTCGAGCTGCTTAACAGTTTTCTGAGCCAGGAGCAGCTCTTCTTGCTGCTCGCGATCCTGAACGAGCGCGTGAACCTGATCGTGACGTCGAATCAGCCGGGCATGCAGATCGAAGAGCTCGACGAGTCACTGTCCACGTCCGCGAGCGTCGGCGTGAACAATCTCGAGGTCAAGGAGCGCTCGAGCGGGTACAAGACGTCGGACCAGGTGGCGCAGGTCGTCGCGTCTTCAGACAAACCGAACGAGAGCGAGATCGGCATCCCGCTCACGAGCGGCGAATACAACTTAGAGTACATGGTGCGAGCTGCGGGAGGCGAGGGGAGTACGTTAGAGGACCTCCATGCGATCAAGGTGAGTTGGGGCGTGCTGAAGGCGCGACGGCTGCATGTCGATCCAGAGTCAGAGAATAGTGGCGCAGCAGGGTCCAAGGACGACGACGATAGTGGCAACAACAATGGAGCAAATGGCGCAGGATCCGGTGCAGGCGGAGCAGGGGCGGTAGGTGATGCGAGTGGCAACAACGGCGCAGATTCAGACAAGAAAGGCTCGGCTGGTTCGTCCATAGGTGAGGCAGGGGCTGGAGGCGCAGCGTCAACACTGGGGGCCAAAGCAGGCGACAAGAGTGGTAATAAAACAGGCGAGAAGAGCGGCAGCTCGTCGGCATCAGCAGACGCGCAGCGGAAACTCAAGCGCGCAAAATTGTCGGCGGACGCAGGTGACCAAAAGAAAAGCGACCTGGAAACCATGGGACCCGTGCCAGATCGTCGCTGCGCGTTCAACGCCGAGATCATGGAGAAGCTCGTGCTGCGTCAGCCTACTGAGATGAAGATTCACGAGCTAGAAGACCTGCGCGCGCGCGCCTCGGTCAGCAAATCCAGCTTGCCATCCGCGCTCTGCTTCACATTCCTCAACACGTCAGTGCACATCAACAACATGTGCTTCAGTGATGACGTCACGATGGTGGGCGCGTCCTGTGACGACGCCTCGTTCCGCGTGTGGCGCAACGATGACCAGCCACTCGGCACGGCGAAGGGGTCCGTGTACCATGGCGGGAGCGTGGACGAGACCGACGAGGATGAGAAGACGGCGATCCTTCGCGGCCACTCGAGTGCAGTGTACGGCGCAAGCTTCTCGCCCGACAACCGGTTCGCAGTCACGGGCTCGGCCGACTCGACAGTGCGCCTCTGGAGTCTCGCATCCAAGAGCAATCTCGCGATCTACCGCTCGCACTCGAGCTACCCGGTCTGGGACGTCCAGTTTGGCCCGTACGGGTACTATTTTGCGTCCTGCTCGATGGACCGCACAGCACGGCTGTGGAGCACGGACCACGTGACGCCGCTGCGCATCTTTGCGGGCCACCTCTCGGACGTCGACTGCGTGCAGTTCCACCCGAATCACAATTACATCGCGACTGGCTCGAGTGACAAGACCGTGCGGTTCTGGGATGTGCAGAGCGGCAAGTGCATCCGCATCTTCACGGGCCACTTCAACGGCGTCAAGTGCCTCGCGTTCTCGCGCAACGGTCGGTACCTCGCGAGCTCGGGCGATGACCAGTATATCAACATTTGGGACCTGCAGGCGGGTAAGCGCCTCGAAACGCTTGTGGGCCACAAGGCCATGGTCACATCGCTGGACTTTAGCCAGGAGAGCGCGATTCTAGCGAGCAGCGGCATGGACTCGACCGTGCGGCTCTGGGATATGAAGGCGCTGACCGAGAAGTCCGCGACCGCGACGTACACGACAAGCACGGCAGGCATCGCGCGGATCCCAGTGACGACCTCGAGCGGGGTGCGCCAGAATAACGCCAACTTGATCAAGCCCGTGCACATTGTACGCCCCAATGCGATGCAAGACCTGCCGACGTCGCGCTTCCTGCTCAAGACACTGCGCTCTAAGCAGACGCCCATGTACCGCGTACACTTCACGGCGCGCAATCTGCTGCTGAGCGGCGGCGTCTTCCAGCCCAAGATGGAGTCCTAGGGCCGGTCGTATGGGAGACGTCTAAGGCTGAGCCATGGAGCGCAGCAAGCGCTCGCTGAGATGACCAGCGAAAGAGAATCCTTCTCGCAGCAGTCGCTGGCGTCGATGGCACAAGCATGCGAGAAACAAACCAAACACGCCAACTAATCTAATCACCACACAAACACGTGCGCATACTCTTGATTGCTTGCATGGAAGCCACACAATGCAGTTGGTGTCTTTGCGTTTGCTTTCGCTTCATATTCAATTAGTCGACGCTTTGCGAGCACCCCTCCAGCATCCCCTGTCTCTCTACTGCTTGCTTCGACTCGAGAGCGCTGTGACCGCGAGCAGAATGGTCGCAAGCGTCGCCGCGCCAGCCGCTACTCGCTGCACAAGCGTCACTTGCTTCTCGAGCGCGTCCACGCGCGCCAGCACACCGGCCATCGAGCGCGACGCGTACTTACCGAGCACGTCGGCCTCGAGGTTCACGGCGTCGCCCACCTTCTTGAGCGGCAGGATGATGTGGTTTTGCGTGTGCGAGATGAGCATGATGTTGAACCAGCCCTCAACCGTGCTGACCTGTGCAACAATGCAATACATTGCGTCAGCAAAGTGTGCAACTCGACAACAACGCACAGGACAACTCGACAGCAATGCAATGCAAATGCAAGCCACTCACCTCGCAGACAGTGAGACTGGTGCCGTCAATCGCGATGTAGCCCTTAGGCACGATGTCCTTGAGAATCGACGCCGGCGTGCTGATCTTGACCCAGAGCGAGTCGTTCTCGCGCTTAAACTCAAGGATCTTACCCATGCCGTCGACGTGGCCCTGCACGAAGTGACCGCTGTTGCGCGCGTCAACGCCCATGCTGCGCTCCACGTTCACCTTGTCGCCACTCTTGAGCTGTCCGAGGTTGGTGCGGCGCAGCCTGCAACACACAAACAAGCAAATAGCAACAATGCAACCCAGTCAGATTGTGCGCAACAATAGCACTACTGCGTGATGCAATATACAAAGTAACGTACGTCTCTGGCGCAACCCCAAAAGCGACGTGGTCGTTCTCGATGGCGGTGGCGGTCAGGCACGTGCCGTTGATCGCGATGCTGCAGCCCAGATACGCGCCCTGCACCATCATCGGCGCCTTCACGGTGAGCTCCCAGCCCTGGCCTCGCTCGCCGTTCCAGAGCAGCAGGTCATCGCGCTCCACCATGCCCACGACGTGGCCGATCTCTTCGATGATGCCCGTGAACATACTTGCTTGCTTGTGTGGTTGCTCGCGCCTGCTTGCTGGTGCTCTTGCGCCGAACGTTGAGGAATGACGGATGGCAAAGCGAAGTTGCGAAAGCATCAGCAAGTTCTTTCTTAAAACCGATCGCACTGATTACGCTTCCGAGTGCTCGTTAAGGAGCGAGTGCACTCGATTAAGTTCGAGTATCTGGAATTCATGACAAATCAAAGATAAATCACGATCTAATCCTAGCAAAATCGTGACAATATGTATGCGTCGTCATGATTTTTTTTTGTTTTGGATTCGTAATCAAGGTATGATGATGAAACGTTTCAAATTTGCTTTTGTTTTTGACTTGCACTTTGTACTTCGGAGGGATATTGTTTTGCCGAAAATAATATAGAAAAGCTCAATACAAAAATGATGTCGCCCCTCCTGGCTTTCTTGAATTTCATTTTCCCATGCTAACTGGGCACTGCTGAGAACGCTGGAAACGCGACACATGGAGCAGCAGCAACGGCGGCGGCACGTCTTGCCGGTGACGCTGGAGCGGATCGCGGCCGCGCACACGCTCCTCCAGAGCGGCTTCAAGGTCGAGCGGGTCGTTGCGCTGCTGCGCGTGGATTCACTGGTGCTGGCGTCACGACTCGCGTCCTACAAGAGGCAGCCCCTGCTGCGAAGGCGGCGAAAAGAGCTCAAGCGGCGGTGCGCGCGGTCCCAGCAGCAAGAGCAGTTCCGACAGCCATTGCAGGGCCATGAACCTCCGCAGCAACTGCTGCATGACCACGTACCGCAAGAGCGGCTCCAGGCACAGTCTCAGCAACGACTCAAACAGCTAGCTAACGAGCAGCTACAGCAGGAACCCCAGCGACAGTCTGGACAACAACCCCACGACCAGCCCGAGCAACAGCAGCAAACTGAACAGCAGTCAGTGGAGCTTACGGAGCAGCTTCAGCAGCAGCTGCGGCAGCTCGAGAAGGCGTCTGAAAGACAGCCATTGAACCAGTCCGAACATGCTGAACAGCCGAAGCAACAGCTTCCGCAACCCACAGGGCAGCCACTTGAGCAGCTTCCACAGCATGCACTGCGGCAACTCCAGCAAGCACTCGATTCGCAACAACAGTATCTCGAGCGACAGTTCCAACAATATCAACTCCGTCAGCAGCAGCAGCAACAACAAGCTCCGCGACAGCCTCTTCATGAGAGGACCCAGGAAGAGCAGGAACAACAACGCAAGCGAAAAATGCAACAACTGCAAGTGCAGCAACAGAAACAACAGCAGTTGAAAGAGACCCAGAAGCTGCAGCAGCGACAGGAGAAGCAGCAGCAGCGGCAGCTGGATCTCCAGCAGGAGCAGCGCCAGTTCCAGCAGCTCCAGCAAGAGCTACTTTTGCAGCAGCATCAGATCCAGCACCAGCTCCAGCACCAGTTGCTGCTCCTACAGCAGAAGAACCAGAAGATTGGCTGAGTAGAGCTGTCTGTCGAGTCACATTATGAGAGCCTCGTACTGGCCACGTGCTCGCTCACTGCGTGTCGTGGCTGTGAAAGCTACTAAATATATTTTTTGCGTGTGTGCTTTCAGTTTTGTGTGCACCACGACAATACACATTATGCGCGTTCGATCATTCGCGTTTACGCTTCGAATATGCGTCCCTGGTGCTCATTGGGCTCCTTAGATCGCTGTCGATAACCACACAGTGAGATCTCCCATCTGCTCTCGCTGCGAGTACGTACAGCACGTGCGATGTCGTTCTGTGGCAACAGCAAGCACCTTCAAGACTAAGTTCGCCCATTTCCAGTTCCATGAAGCGTGAAGTCAGAGCCAAGTCTCTACTTTAACAAATATGTGCTATACTACGCTATCAGCAACAACTACAAAACTGGTTGAGAGAGGATTGGCCAAACCCGTCTCTCGATTCAGAGCGCTCAGTATGCCGAGTCGCTCGTCTGTCCCTGAACGATCTTCACGCCCGCGCTCGTACCCAGTCGCGTCGCTCCAAGTGCCACCATCTTCTGCGCGTCTTCAGCGGAGCGGATGCCACCGCTCGCCTTTACCTGCTTGCCCGCGGGTTTGGCGATCGCCGCCATGATCTTCACGTCCTCCTCGCTCGCGCCTCGCGTAGAGAAGCCCGTCGACGTCTTGATAAAGTCAGCACCGGCCGCAATGGCGAGTTCGCTCGCCTTCTCGATCTGCTCCGTGGTGAGCAGCGCCGTCTCGAGGATCACTTTGCTCACAGCCTTACGCGCCTTGCACACGGCCACGACCGCGCAGATGTCGCGCAGTACGTAGTCGAATTCGCCCGCGACCAGGCGACCGACGTTGACCACCATGTCGATCTCCTCGGCACCGGCGTCGAGGCACTCCTTGGCCTCAAAGGCCTTGACGGCAGAGGTCGTCGCGCCCAGCGGGAAGCCTACCACGCAGCACACCTTCACGTGGCTCTGCTGGCGCTTGCTGGCTGCGATCTCGTCGAGCACCTGTTGTGATGACAAGAGGTGAGGAGTTAGTATTCACCTGGTTTGTGTATCGATGCGTGTCTATGGAGCTCTTGGTGGCTCACCTCACGCGCATATGAAGCGTAGGATGCGTTCACGCACACGGAGCAGAACGAGTGCTCGGCGGCTTCTTCGCACAGTGCACGCACTTGGCTCGGTTGCGCATCAGCCTGTTCATCACACGCACAATGCACAACAACAATAACATTGTTGCGTCACGTCAGTAATCAAGAACAGCAGCAATGCAGCAAGAGATTGCATTGCGTTGGTTGCGCAACCCGCACCTTGAGCAGCGTGTGGTCGATAAACTGGTTCATTCTTGGGATAATGAGGGCGGCGGTGGCGGAGGTGATGGACGTGCGCTGGCGCTTCTGGGGTCTTGCGATCAAATTCGGTACTGGCGTTCTCGGCGACGGCTGCTGCTGGAGTTGCTGTGGTGATGGTTGCTGCGCTTGTGGCTGCTGCAGTTGTTGTTGTGGTTGCTGCACTTGCGCATGTTGTTGCATAGGCGTTGCGTTTGCGCTTGTCACTGGCACGCTCGTCGTTGCACTTGCGTGAATGTGAAGCGTGTCAGGGATCTGTCATCGGGGATTGCATACCGGACTTCTATTAGCATACGCAAGCAAGCAAGCACATTGGCCGGACTTGTATTCCGACAAATAAACAAGCAAGTAAACTTCAAGGAGTAAGCCAAGCAAACAAGCAAGCGTACCTGCTGGTCCGAGAGGCGCTTCCGTCCGCCGCCCTTGACGCGCTTCTTGGTGACATCCGAGGCCATGATCTCATCCTTCTGGCGCCACCAGCGGCGGTACACGCTTGGGTCGAGGTCCCAGCCGAGCGCGCGGAAGTGGTGCGCTGCACGGGACGCCACGCCTCCGCCCTCGTTCGTGATCCATGTGATCACCTGCTGTTTGGTCTGGATGTCGATCGCATGGCGCTTCGTGCTGCTGGACGTGTCCTGCTGGTCGTCAGTCGATCCGGCTGATGTGGGTACAGTGGCTGATGTGACTGCAACCATAGTGGCTGTGGCGGTGGTAGTTGTTAGCAAGCGCGCCTCTTCGCCAACAGTATCGACGTCGACGTCCTCACTCTCCTCACCCTCTTGCGGCTGCGGGGCGCCAATGGCCTGCGGGGCCTTCTTCACCAGCCCATGGCGCTTCTTGAAGCGCTGGATCCACGAGAGCGACACATCGGCCGTGAGCTTGGCCTGCGTCCAGAGCACCTCGTCCGTGAGCGTGAGCGCATTGTCGCGGTTCACGCTGCTGATGAACGCGAGTAGCGCCGCGTCCACCTCGGGGAACATGGGCTGCCGGCGCTTGGACATGCGCTCGTCGAAGTTCGTCTCGATGGGCTCGCGCACGATGTTGCCGAGCGTCGAGCGGCCGATGCTCTTGTTGAACTTGCGCTGTACCCACTCGAGCAGCTCGCTCTGCGTCATCGCGCTCTGTGCCTGGTGCAGCCGCCGCACCTCGTTCTTCTCCGCGATCGTCAGGTGCGTGCGGCTCGAGCTCATTGTTCGCTTGTTGTGTTGTACTTGTTTGCTTGTTTGTTTGTTTGTTTGCTTGTTCGCTTGTTTGTTTGCTCTTTTGGGGGGAAATGGCGTTTGAAAGAGCCATCCGTCGGATGAAAGGGCTTCTTCACATTTCCCTCTTTATCTGCCATTTGTCGAGCTTCTGTGCCAGCAAGCGCGACGAAAATCGCGGTCTCCTCTGTAAAATGTGGACCATACAACCGATCATGGCTTCCCGCCAGCTGGATCTCCATGATCTGCTGGCTGTCCCACTTCGCGTCACCTGGAGCAAGCACAAGATCTTCTCTATGAACACAACATAGAGAAGAAACACCGCTGCTAGAAGAGACGAGACGAGTTGCTAATGTCGTTCTGTATTCATTCATTCTCTCCAATATGCAAGAAGACTCCTGTCACACGTCACACAGTCTTTCCCAACCAACAGCAGCCACAAGACGCTCCTTCCTGGGCAAAGCGAAACATCGCAAGCACAAGGCTGCCTACAGCCTACATGGCTTTGGCCGCCGCCTTCATGGCCGTGCCCGCGGCGCTCGAGCGCGCAAAGCGCAGCGTGTAGAGCGACCAGAGCGACGTCGAGAGGATCAGCACCGCGCCGCTCTCGTGCACCATCGCCATGTGCGTCGGCACGTGGTTCACGAGCATCGCAGCACCAAACGCCACCTGGCCACCCACGGCCGCGACCGTCAAGGTCAGCGCGGTCTTGGCCTGGTCTGGTAGGTGCGACCACACGTTGGGCTTGCGCGCCTTCATGTACACAGCCGTGTAGGCCGCGAGTGTGCCGACTGCCAGGATGCGGTGGTGAAACTGTACCGCCGCCATGTTGTCGTAAAAATTGCGGTACCAAGGCTACGAACAAGGCAATACACCAGCCAACACGAGTTTGTCAGTCTTAGGCGGAGACGAAGCCTCAGATCGCCGCCTATAAGAGCTCATCTCACCTTCTGGTCGAACATGCCCTCGGGGACCCAGTGCTTACCCATCTTCGGGAACGTGTTGTACACGTGACCAGCATCGATCTCCGCAACCGCCGTGCCGGCCACGGCCGTGCCTAGGAAAAGCCCCGTGACCATCTGCAGGTACCGGCGCACTTCACCAATGTCCTTCAGCGCACTGGCATTCGTCAACTCCCGCAGCTTGGCGGCTTTCGATGTCGGCGAGACCAGGTGGAAGCCCGTCCAGAGCAGCAGCGACATGCTCGCCAATGAGAAGGCCGCCTACAAGACCAGGTAATGTCCAGATTGATGAGACACATAACTATCTCGGTCCACGCTACGCTATAATAGTCTTATAGAGTACTCACGTGAGACGGGAGCCCGAAGGTCGCCATGTACCCGGGGTGCTCGCTGCGGTGGTGGTCCTCCACGTTCGCGCGCACCATCTTGCGGCCAATGTACATCTGCACAGCTCCGAGGCCGAGGATCGCAGCCAGCTTGCCGTGGATTGATACGGGCAACTTCTCCTTGTTGTAGAAGTATGCGAGCGGACCCAGGAACGCGAGTGCCGTGCCCTGGCCCAGCAGGCGGTGCGCGTACTCCCACTTGAAGTTGCGCTTAAAGTCTTCCAGATTCTACAGAGATACACAACAACAAGAAGGCCACAAGCCGAGGTTAAACTCATTCATGAAGCTAAGTGAGGCTTCACTATGGACACACGTACCATCTCTTTGCGCTGGTGAGCGTGGCAGAACTCGCGGTAGGTATCAAACTCCCTGTGCCACTCGCTTTCGCTCTTGGGCGGTAGCAGTCCGTGCGGCTTCCAATAGAGCATCGACGCCCCCGAGCGCGTGAGGCTCGCGGCCGCGCCTACGGTCAGCGTCGTGGCGATCATACCTGCGCAGCCAAAAAGCCACCAAGGCACCGGGTCCTTCTTCATCGACTCCTTCATGGCTGCCATGCTGAGGTTGGTCCCAGCCATCGCGAAGCGCTTCTGCTCGGTGCGGAACGGCTGGTGGCTGCTCTTGAGCAGCGCCGAGCGACTGCCGGTCGTCGTCTTGTTCTGCGAGCGACTGAGCGCATTGCGCGCGAGATTGCTCTGCAGACGCATCTGTGAGGTCGCGGCCGGGCGGCCTCGCTGTTGACGTTCACAATTACACATAGAGACATCATCAAACGGCGTTAGTGGCAGAACTATTTACCAGTGGACTTGATGGGCTACCAGGTGATGCTGTCGTCCGTCCGTCGGTGCTTACGAGGAAGAGTTGCGGGGAGAGTAGCATGCTAGTGTCCACGTGATGGCGATTTCAATTCTGGGGGTTGTCCGGTTGAGGCTGTGGCTTAATGCATTGCCATTGCTTCATCCTTTGAGCCTTTGAGACTCTTCATGCCAACTGCCGCATTCATACAATATATTAAACAAATTCTGCACACTCTCTCTCTCTCTCTCTCTAGACGAGTCTCTCTGTGCGGCTCCCATACAGTGTGAGCTTAAGGCGCTCAACTGCCGCATGAACACTAGCGACTCGATCGACACCAGTGACTCGATCGACACCAGCGACGTGGCTATTTTCTGGGAGACGTCGACTTCAAGCAACGTACTTCAACGGGCTTTCCAAGAGGTCTCTTTATGGCTTACTTGGTTCATTAAACATCAAGGTGTTCACTGCAAGCAGACCCGCAGAATAAATGCCTGGGAGCTTGACGTCCGTCCTATCCAGATGCTAATCGCCATTAATCCCGGACACTCCTAGAGAGTTGATCCTCGTGTGTGTGAAGTTCCCCGCCGAGATCTGAGAATAATGGATACGAACGACGCGATGACATGACAGACAACTAATGGCTCTTCTGTGTGCGCTAACGTGATTGGGAAGCGCGTGCCATCTCCCCATCCTGGTCCGCGCATATCCGTGTGATCCCTCCCGCCACGCGCTTCATCAAAACTCTGGACCAGCTCACCACGACGAGACGGCGGCCACAGCTCCACCAGAATCTCGCTGGGTGAGGGCGGCCGAGGTCTCCATACATTGTCCCCTTCATTTGCGCACTCACCAAGTCCTGACCACCGAGCTCCAGTCATCCGTCACCAAGGCAAGAAGACGTCATGAACGTTCGCGCCGCCACGCTCTTCCTCGCCACGGCGATCGCCAGTCTCAGCACCAGTCAAGCGGAAGCCCGACCACACGTGGAGGCCGGTGTCCACCGCACGCTCCGCCAGCATGGCACTGTCAACCTCATGATCA
>JAADWP010000813.1:0-14814 GCA_023336215.1 Globisporangium iwayamae | reverse complement strand
GAGTCGACAAAGTTGCCAAAGCCCGTGTTGAAGCCCACGATGACCGCGTCCTCGGGCGTGCAGTCGTGCGACGCGTGCGAGTCCTGGAACGCGCCAAACGTGCCTCGGAAGTGCTGAACAGACAAGTTTGAAGGTAGATTGGACTTTCCCTGACTGTTGTCTTCCTGAACCTCGGGGCCGATGAACCAGAGTCGCACGTTCGTTGCTGGAAAGAAGCGTGCGAGCTCATGCCAGTAGTCGGTGATTCGCCAGATGCGCTGCTCAGCCTTACTGGACGCACCGATGATCAAAATGTGCTTCTCACTGTCAGTCGGCTTCCAGATTGAAAGCATCTGCACCACATGCAGTAGCGTAACTGGGAAGCTCAGCGCGTCGAGACAGGACGGATCCTGCGACGCGACGGCCACGAGATTCGTCTTCACATCGCTGCGTACAGCAAGGTATCCTTCCCAGCCCTTGGCAAGTGGCGCCGTGTTGCAGCTGTCGTTACTGTCATGACCACTACGCTGGCGATGCAAATGAGTGGACGAGAAAGCTGGCAGCTTCGGAAAGTGCTTGGACTCGAGCCAGCGGAAGGTACCGCTGTACATGCCGTCGCCGCGCGTGTCGAGTTTCAGGTGCTGCTGATCTGTAGCAGTAGCTGAGACTACTGTATGCATCTTGTTGGTGTTGCTGTTGCTGGCGATAGTCGAGTCACTGCGCACCTTCTTCTTGCCCATGAGCTCTGGGGATGGCGCCGATTGGTACTGATATTGGTGATGGAGCTCTTCCTGGATCTGATCCCGTGGTTGAAGAGGCGCGATCTCAGATTTTCAAACTCTTTCGAAAAATAAGCATATAGGTAGTGTAAATACATCATTTTATCATTTATGCAATATTTATTACTACAAGCAAGCACAATGCATTCAGAAAGCACGATTTTATCCAGGTATGGTGAAACGACAGCTGCCTTTCGTACTCTTATCCTGCAACTGCCTTGATCCCACGTTTCCATGGGAGCAGCCGGAAGTTGCGTAATCAAGGTGCGGCTGACTGTTTTTCATGTGCGACTCGAGAGGAGGGGGCGGCGCGGCTGGGAGGAAGATATCGAAAGCCAAAGAGCTCCACGCAAGCAGCAGCCGACAAGCAGCAGGCGCGACGAGCTCCAGGCTTACAGGCTCCCACGTGAGACAGAGATACGCATAAGAGAGAAAAGAGGGGCAACTTGCCGTCTCGTGTGTCGTGGCGTTCTTCTGTTCTTGTAGTGCGTGCGTTGTGACGTGAAGACGAAGAAGAGGAAAAGAGTGGCGTAACGCCAGCAAACGAAGCAGAGAGAGCAAGACGATGGCGGACGTGAACAGGAGGAAGGGGGGAGCCACGGCCGCACGTTCCCACCAGAGCTATCTGCAGAGCGCAGCGGCGGCTAACAACGCGAATGCCCAGAATCCGCAGTTCCAGGCGTATCAGCAGCAACAGCAGCAGCAGAGTCCGTACCAGTACCAGTTCCAGCAGCAGCAGCAGCTGCAGTACAAGCAGCAGCAACAGGCGAAGATGGCAGGTGCACCTCCTGCGGCGACGAATCGCTACACGCGTGACAGAGCAGGACCGGTCCGTGGAGGGCAGCAGAAGTCGCCCGTGTCGGCCAAAATGGGCATCAAGAGCGGCATGACCGTCGAGGTGTGTTATTACATTGTGGCGTGTGGGTTGGTATACTGATAGTCTAACATTCAGGCTCATCCAATTGTACATATAGGACTTGAAACGACTGACGCAGAAGCGAATGCAGCAGGGCTCGTCGGCGGCGACACCGCTCACACCCAAGGCGTCTGTGACCCCAGCTCCGCAGGATCCTTATTCAGGCAGTCGTCCGTCGACGCCGACGATCAACATGGCGGTGGTGAACGCTGGGGCGCCGGCGCCCGTGGTCCCAAAGACGGGCATGACAGTACAGGAGCTCAAGCAGCTCACGACGCTGCGACTCGCGTCGCAGAGCGTGCCGCTGCACCAGAGCGAGATCACGGGCCTCGTGAGCAAGGCCGTCCTCACAAACGTCGCCAAGTCGCACTACCGCGACAGTCTGCGCAGCTCGCTGACTCCGAGCTCGACGCCCAAGCGCGGCCCCGCGGCCGCACCGTTCTCGCGCCCCAACCAGCCGAACAATTTCAACCCGACAAACCCTGAGGTGCGTGGCAATCGTAGCCGCTCGCGCAGCTCGCAGCTGACCAAGACGGTAGAGGCGCCGAACGATGCCATGCAGCAGCGCTATTCGTACAGTGGCGGCCAAACCATCGACGACTACCTCTCGTTCGACAACGACGGTTCGAATTCGTCGCAGGTATGGCCACGTTCTAAGGTTCGTTGAGGGTTGGACTGGGCTTTGTGAGTACTAATCGGTTGTTATGTTGCTTGTAGGAGAACGACTCGTACGTGCGACCGACGCTGGACCTGGACAACGATAGCAGATACACCTACGATGAGGTATGCTACACAATCTACTGGTTGCAATGGCCGTTGTTAGTATATCATGACTGATTGATCTCTTTTTGCGTATATAGCCTTCGCACCACTCGCTACAGTTTCCCGAAGACTCGTTCCCACCACCGCCGCCGATGGACGAGAACGGCGGGTTTGTGGGCAACTCGCTGCCGTCCTGGTCACCTCCACCGACGAAAGCCAAACGATACGACAGCGGCAGCTCGGTGCGTTTCTTTCTACCACCTATATTTCTTTATCTATTGGTGCATTAGTGGCACTAACTTTGCTGTTACTTGCATGTTTCTACAGGGCTCCTTCTACAACCAGCAGACGTCGTACTACAACATTGCGTCGAAAGAGGAGAACGCCGCGCTGGACCAGAACGCGGTGATCGCACCACCACCGGGACTCTCTCGCCGACCGTCGATGACGGTCCCCTGGCAGGTCGCAGAGGCCGTTCTCAACACGCCGCAGACTGGAACGAACCGCAAGCAGCTGCTCTCGCCAGGCGGCGGCAATGGCAATGGTTTGAAGAAGACGCTGACGTCCGAGCCCGAGAGTTCCAATATGTTTGCAGCCAAGTCCTCGAGTCGCTCGAACGCCGCCGAGGCCGCAGCGCAGCTGAGCGCGATGAGTCTCCAGATGGGTCGCCAGCGTAGCGGAACAGGAGGAGGCAACGGGGCGTCCGCCGCTGCACCAGCGCCAGGTCCTCCACCAGCACCGGCATCAACGGGAGCGCAACCGCTGGCTGCTGGTGCGCGACGAGGCAGTTTTGGCAACGCGGCCGAGTTTTTCAAGTTCCGTCGACGCAGCAAGAGCCGCCTCGAGCTAGCGCGCGACCTCTCGGGCAATTTCATCTCGGAGGGTGAAGTGATCCCCGGGTTCCCAAACTACGGCACGAGCGGCGCCGGTGCGATGCCAGGCATTGATGAGAGCCGACCCGACCTTCAGGACAACTTCTCGGTCATGGCGAATGCGGACACCGTGTCGGACGCGAGTTCGTCGTCGTCATCCGACAACGGCTCGAGCTCCCAAGGGTACGACGACGACGAGATCGTGCAGATCACGGGCGGCTATGACGACCCGAATGAGATCGCGGGCAACTTTGTGTCGTTCTACCACGCGACTGGAGCTGGTCGCTCTGGTCGCGACAACCTGAGCGGGCTCTCGAACTTGTCGATCCCACCGCCGCCACCGCCGCCACTCACGGACGACGAGGACGCTTCATCCACGACGTCCTCTTCAAAGGGTCTGCCGATCATGAGCCCAAACGGCTTCCGCCTGCGCAAAGTGGCTGAGCTCGCGCGACGCGGAAGCCTCAGCAGCGAGGACAAGACGCGCGCCAAGGACGAGATCATCCAGAGCTCGCTGGGCATCGGCGCGAGCAACGCGGCGCGGATATTCTCGTCCAAGATGGGCGAGCGGCCGACTTCGGTGACCACTTCGCAGCCACCCCCGGGCTTTGCGGTGCTATCGGCGACCCCACCACGCAACACGCCCAAGGCCACGATGACGAAGACGCTCACCCCCGGAGCAGGCATTGTGCGAAGCAACTCGATCAGCGGCGCTGCACCAAAGCTGAGCCCGACGACGACCTCTGGTGGGTCGCGTAAGGTGCTGAGCGGTGGTAGTGAGTCTGGAGAGAGCACCTCGAACGGCAACAATGGCTCGTCACTGGAAGAGCGACTGGCGAGCGCCGCGCAGCGCGTGGCCGACTGCGTGGGCAAGGGCGACATGGTCGGCTTCCAGAAGGCCATGGAGGAGCTCGACTGGCTCCGCAACGAGGCCAACAGTCTGATGCGAGGGTGAGTTCCAAGTCAAGAGAGAAAGGCGTAGCTCTGTTAGAAAAAAAAACGCACACACAACACATACACACGATCACAGAATCGATCGATTGGCACTCATGGCGAGAGGACGAGAACGAGACGGAGAGCTTGAGGATGGAGAGTGAGAGGGAAGCTTATCGTAGCTGTTCATGTGCAAATATAATACTCACATCAACTGTAATGACGAGGAGCCCATCTTGTATGAGTTAGAGGGGCCTATCGGATGCGTGTGCGTGCGAGCATGGAGGCTGTCGACAGTCAGCATCGGACAAACCAGACATGAGGTCTGACAGCTCGTGTTCGTCAAGGCAGTCAGTTGATCGTCATCACTCGGTGCTGTGTGCGCAAAAGTAATATGTCGGCACACTAGAGCGCGCAACTGGGCTTCTACCTGCGTAGAAAGGGTTTAAACGAGAGTGTACGGTAGGTTTTTTGTATCGCCATCTCAGAGCGCGACACCAGCTGTTCGTCGTGACATCGAAATGACGTTCAGTCAATCTGCCCTTGGTATTACCTAAACCCTCAATATATTGTATGAGGGTTTATTTTTGCATGAGCAAGCATATTCAGATAGTCGTCGTCGATTAGTTATATTGTATCTCATGCATAACAAACGGGGATGTGTGTTTAGATTTGTGGTCTCTCTCGCTGATGGACTCGGATCGATTGAGATCCGCTCGCTGACTCGCTCCAATCCGCTGTGACGCCGAACGCTCACGCCCACAGAGAGGCCAGCCACAGGCACCACATCCGCCAATCGCGACAGCTCAAGTCGCTGCGAGAGGCCTATGCTATGCGTCGTTGTGTTAGGATTCGTGTGGCGAACGCTGACCACGGTGCTGGGTGTTCACGGTATATCCATTGCACCGTGGTGCGAAAGGGTGGACATACACACGTCAATGTTCGCGCAACAGAGATGAGAGGTAGGATGGCTACCTCGGCGCTTGGTGAGCCTTCGTTGCTATCGGAAGCGGAAGGCTCCTTGCACTCTATGGTGATCAATCAAGATGGACACAAGCACACCTGTCACGCCGCAGTCACAAAGCAAGCATTGATACAGTACTCCACGGTCTCTTGTATGCCTGCTGTTGCGATAGCTTCCTCCTAGTATTCCACCACATTTACACCAAACGGTTCTATATACCCGCATCACGTGTAATATTTGCATACGACTTTTCCGAGAGGAAACGGTACCTAGTTGCCCATCATTTTTGTTCTTGTTTGCGACCTTTCTCACGCCCAGTCAGGATCGGGTTGACCGGATGGGAATGATCAGCGACTTGCTCACTGGATCAGCCAGGAGAAAGAACTCGCCGACATGTGCTCTGTGGACCACCACCTGCGCTCTCTCTCTCTCTCTCTCTCACTGCCCGTGACTCTGTGGCCTACACGCTCATTCGAGAAAACGCGTGTGGTAGCCCAAGCCCATCAGTGAGAGAGTGATCCAAATGGCGCCTTCCAGCCCCATCGCGCAGCGCGCGTCCGTCGCCTCGTCTCGCCACTCGATCTCCATCGCGGCCGAGAAGGTTGCAGCAGCTGCGTCAGTGTCCCAGTCATCTCCTCAGGCGACCAAGGGCTCGGTCTTCCAGTGGGTCGTGGGCTGCATCTTCCTGGGGATCGTCGCGGTCATCTGGACGTTCTCGAGTGTGCTCATCCAGTACATTTTCAATGACCTGTCGTTCGAAGCGCCGTTCTTCCTCACGTCCTTCGGCATGGCACTCTTCTCCGTGAACCTGCCGATCTACTACGTCACCAAGGTGCTGTGGCCGCAGCTCAAGGACACCTCGGTCGCGTCCTCGTCCAGTGAGCTGCCGCTCAAGGACGGCCCCGCTCCGATCGCTGCCGTCTCGCCGCACTCCAAGCCGCTGCTCAAGCAGACCATGGCAGCCAGCGCAATCGTGGCGCCGCTATGGTTCCTGGCCAATTTCACGTACAACGAGAGCCTGAATCTCACGAGCGTGACGAGCAGCACGATCCTGAGCGCCACGTCGACCGTCTTCACGCTCGTATTCGGTGTCTGGGTGCTCAAAGAGCGCTTCTCGTGGATGAAGCTGCTGGGCGTCGTGCTATGCATGGCCGGCAACATCTCGACGCTCGCGAACGACTCGAGCTCGGGCCAGGCGGACCACCTCTGGGGCGACCTCGTGGCGCTCATCGGCGCCATCATGTACGGTGTGTACACGACGGCGATCCGCAAGCTGATTCCGGACAACTCGGGCATCAGCGTCTCGCTCTTCTTTGGTTTCCTGGGGCTCTTCAGTTTTGTGGGGCTCGCGATCTTCGTCGCAATTTTCGACGCCACGGGGGTCGAGTCGCTACGCAACCTCACACCCGAGATCGTCGGTCTACTCTTCGTGCAGGGGTTGCTCAACAACGTGCTCGCGGATTACCTCTGGGCTGTCGCGATCTTGTACACGTCTACGACCGTGGCCACGGTCGGGCTCTCGCTCACCGTGCCCATGGCCATCCTCTCGGACTGGATCGTGCACGGCCTCTCGCCCAGCTACGTCACCGTCATCTCGTCCGTGCTCGTGCTCGGCGGCTTCGTCGTCATCAGCCTCAGCACGCGCAAGGACCAGCTGGAGGAGGTGGCGGCTGGTAATGCGAATGAGACGCCGCTCACGCCTGTCACGCCTGCGGCCGAGTACAAGGAACTCGCTCAGTAAATGTTCATGTCATGTAGAGATACCGGCAATAGACTGAGAGAGATGCACTGACACGGGGCTTCACACTGCTGTTGCTAATGAGAATGCCACACACAATGGAACTCTCGGCAGCCTGCGGTCTCGTCCGGGCCTCTCTCTTTCCCGTTGTTGCCCAAATCAAAACTTGAGTCTGGTTATCATGGTTATCATTTACACCACACTGTTCTCACAGCAAGATCTTGTACTTCTCCGTGGACGGCACCTGGTTCATGCAAAAGCGGCCATCGTAGGAGACGGAGCCGAAGCCCCACGAGTCGCTCGCGCCCCAGGCCACGGCGTAGACCGAGTCCTCGTGCTCGTCGTAGGTCTTGATGCGCGTGTCCGCAACGTCGGCGCCCGCGGCCGACTCGCTCATGAAGTCCTGCTCGTCCAGCTCCACGAGCGGTGCTGACGAGATCGACGAGACGCGCCAGAGCGCCAGCGTGCTGTCCGAGCTCGACGAGAGAACGAGTTGGTCGTGGAAACGATTGTAACGCACGCTCCAGACCCAGTGGGAGTGTGCCGAGGCGAGCGCTAGCAGTGGCTTGCGCGCATGGCGCAGGTCCCAGAACTTCATTTTGCCGTCGTCGCCACCGCTCACGAGGCAAAAGGGCCTGTTCGGGTTGTAGTCCACGTCCAGCGCCGTCTGCAGGTGCGCGTCTTCGATGGCGAACGCCACGCTCTTGGAGCGAGTGTCCCACGTCTGGATGCATCCGCCCAGCGTATACGAGATGTAGTTTGTGTGATGCGGGTCCCACCGCAGAGCCCCCACGGACGAGCCCATAAGCGCCATGGACAGGTCCAGCTCGAGTTTGTCCTGCAGGCTGAGCTCGTTGTTGTCGAGACTCCACGTTCGCAGTGATGTGCCGTGCGCCGACGCCAGCACGGCGGTCGCGCTCTCGTCGCCAGTGTTCCACGTCACTCTGTTAAAGGCACCACAATCGCAGTCTGCTTAAATATCTGCCTATCATTGCATCCCAAGATTCCAAGACCTTAAACGTACTTGGAGACGGGCAGCTTCTGCTGCGGGAGCTCGGCAAGGGCGACCAGTGGCTTTGGTGACTTCTCATCCCCACTGTCCTCTTCACCATTCAAATCTTCCATTCGCCACAGGGTCGCTGCCACTCCCTGGCCCGCTGGTTTGCCGCACGTAACCACGAGGTCCTTTGCGAATGGGCTTGGCGCGAGATCGAGAACCTGGGCGGGGTGCGCGTAGATCTGCTTCGCTGACACCTCATTCACAGCGCTGTCATAGTCCAACACGTGGATCTAATAGTAATGTATTACACAGCGATTTATGAGATGACGGCGCTGTACGAGAAGGAGTGAAGCCACCAGATACATGCTTACCTGGTTTGGCTGCTGGAGTGACGTGGTGCCGACGAGGAAGCGCGCATTCTCTTTATCGCCCAGCAGTGCTTCAAGGCACCGGACCTGGACACACACACGAGCGCATCGCATATAGATCAATATATAGCCAGTATACAGGTAGTGCAGCGTCAGTGGCCATTACTGAAGCACGCACCTTGCTTCCGATGCTGAAGCTGCACGCGCCGCTGCTGAACATGCTGCTGCTTCTTGGCTTGGGATTTCGCTTTGATGTCTTCAAATTGGGAGCTCATTTGGCGGGCATGTAGCACAACATAACATGCATGTATATTCTATTTGATAGGTTTTAATTTAGTTACCTTTTTATACAAAATACTAATTTTTACAGCAAATCATGTACTATAATATACTGGTGAAACCTTTGAAAACGATATGAAAGGTAGACTGGTGACTTTAATTATTCTGTCTTCTTCAGTGGAGTGGCGCTGCCACATCTCAAAAACAATTTGTGATCAAGAAAGCGAAAGCAGGAGCGAGAGAATGAGCGACGACGCAGAGGCGACGGCGGCGGCAGCCGAGTACGCGGCGCAGGCCGAGACGTTCAAGGTCGAGGGCAACAAGCTGCTGGCAGAGAAGAAGTATGCGGACGCCGTGGAGATGTACTCGCGTGCGATCGAGCTAGATCCAGACAACGCCGTGTACTTCAGCAACCGTTCAGCCGCATTTCTGGCTATGGGTGACGCGCGCGGTAAGGCGCTCAAGGACGCCGAGAAGTGCATTGAGCTCAAGCCCGAGTGGTGGAAGGGCTACTCACGCAAAGGTGCAGCTGAGCACGCGCTGCTGCGCTTTGACGCGGCACGAGTGACGTACAACCAGGGCCTGAAGCTCGATCCGGACAACGCGTCGCTGCTGCAGGCGGCGGAAGAAGCCTACCACGCTGGCCAGGCACACTCACAGCGCCTTCGAGAGCAGTCGAAAGAACAGGAGCGACTGAAGAAAGAAGCGGAGGAGCGCGCACAAAAACAGGAGCAAGAGCGCAAGGCGATGGCCGACGCTGAGGCGAAAGCAGCAGCCGACGCTGCGCCAGCCGTGGAGAAAGACGAAGATTCGTTGCTCGCAGAGTTCATGTCGGAGGTGCAGGAGCTCGAGGAGAGCGTGAATTGCGTCCAGAAACCCGAGGATGGTGAGACGAAGAAGGAGAAGACGCCTGTGGATTTTGGCGACTCGGAGGGTCAGTTGATGCGTCTACTGCAGCCGCACTTCAAGTGGATCAACCTGAATCCGTACCGCGTGCTCATGCTCGACACGGACGCGACCGAAGAAGATATGAAGCAGCACTACCGCAAGGTACGGAATGCGATGTTTGACTTATAGAGGACTTTGAAGTAGTTGACTAACAATCTACTGGTGGCTTTGTGCTGGGAGTGTAGATCTCAACGCTGGTGCACCCCGACAAATTCCGACACCCAAAGGCCCGTGAAGCTTTCGAAGGTATGCAATTCCTATGCGTGTGTGTTTAGGCAATTGACTTCACGTTACTAAACTGTCTGGTTATTGTCTGACAGAGGTGACCAAGGCGTACAATCTGATCCTGCAGGAAGACCGGCGCAAAGTGTGCATCCGCGTGATTGAAAACGGAAAGGAGAAGGTATTGAAAGACCGTCGCGCGCGCGTGAAGAAGGGCGCGAAGGAGAACGAGCTGGGCGATCTGCAGGAGGAGACGGACAAGGAAGTCCTGCGCGCGTTTGCGGAGATCGAGAACCGCCGCATCAACATTGAGAAACGTGAGGCCCTGCAGCGCAAGCGCGAGGCCGAGCAGCAGGAAAAGGAGCAGCAAGATGTGCGTTTCCCATTGTTTTGCATTGGCTGGTGCGTGATTGGGAACATGGACCGCTGACCTGTAGGCGCTTTTGAATTCCAAACATGGCAGGTGTCGGACATGTTCAAGCGAGAGCGCTCGTGGGCGGAGCAGGACCGTCGCGAGCATCGTGTGGGCAACTGGCGCGGCTTCGTGAAAGACGGCAAACGAAGGAAGGAGGTGGATGCGCAGGGCTGGAAGGAAGAGCGACGAGTGAGTGAGCTCTGCATGCTGCTATTGGTCGATTTCGTTGGTTGGCTACTGACCCAACTTGTGTTTGTTGTGCGCTCAAACAGGACGACAAGAAGTTTGGCGTCGTCGACAACGACCAGTACAAGAAGAACTGGAAATAAATTAGATGCTCGTCTGGTTCTGCCTGCAAAATCTAAGCGACAGAGAGACGATGGCGACAACAGTGGACCTTACCGCTACTCTACAAGACCCTTCTCCTTTTGTTACTTTCTAGAAGTCATCGTCCATCATGTGGTCTTCGTACACCGTGGAGCTGTGGATCGAGGCATTTACCTGTTGCATGTGCTGTTGCTGGTTGTAGTTGTGGTTTTGACCGTAGTGTTGATGATGTAGCTGTTGTTGCTGGAGGTGATACTGCTGTTGCTGCTCCTGTTGGTAGTGGGCTTGCATCTGCATCTGCTGCTGGTATTGCTGCTGAAGGTACTGCTGCTCCATCTCTAGCATAAAGTTGTCCAGCACGCCGACTGCATCCAAGCGATTGCTCTCGCCACTGGGTTCATGAAGCATAAAGGAGCAGATTCAGTACTCACAACACACACAAAACCACCAACCAAGAGAGCGCCACCTAACGTACCCGTAGATTGAGAGGTTCACGAAGTCTGGGACCGGTTTCGACTGCGCAGTGCCTATAGAGGCGTGTGATGGGAGCACAATGTACGTACCCGTGTACTCCTGAAAGCGCGCCATCGTTTCCCCACTCTCACCATGCAAATACGACAGAAAATGCCGCGGCACGCGGTAGTACGTGACCTCTGACAGGTCGATGTTCTTCTTCAGCTTTGCTTGCTGGTCGATCAGCATCTCGTCTTCATTAACAGAGTCGCTCTCATCTTCGTCAGAGAGACCCGCGCTGCTGCTAACTGTGGGCTTCGCCAGGCTGCTGCTCTTCACCAACGGCTTTGAGGGTGCTCTTTGAGGAGCAGTCACATCAGCACTGGTTATTGTTGCTACTGGTGCTGACACACTGGCAGCAGTCGGAGAGTAGCTGTGCATGCGCTCCATCGCTCGTGGGTTTGGGAGGAACTCTCGTCCGACGAACGTGAAGTCGATACAGTGCGCCTTCACCCATGCTGTGGTGAGCTTCTTGCCGTGAAATACGCGCTGCAATAAAACGGACAAACGGACGTTAGTCAGCCCGCATTGGCGATTCACGCAGAGGAGCAACATATTGAAGCTAAACTTACCTTGTTGGAAACGTGGTCGCGAAACATGTCGTTCGTGACGACGAAGCCGTCGTACTTGACCGCGTAGTCGATCACGTAGAAATCATCATGCGCCTGTGAGAGTCAGTCATACAAACAACGGTCAGCATCGCCCATACATTGTATCATACAGAGTGAACCACTTTACCTGCGATGGAGTGAGGATCACGTGGTCCTTCTCGACCAGGGCGGCGAGCAGTGCCGAGTCATCCCCGGCCAATGTACCATTCTCCATCGCTGAGCCGGACTTGGAATTGAGCCAAAAGTTTGGTGCAAACGCGATACACTTGACAACACAATTGCCGGCGTTCTGTTTCTCAATCGAACGGAAGAAGGAGATCGCGGCCGCGAGCTTTGCCATCGACGGCGCGCCATCCTTCTGGCACGCAACGTTCGCGCCGTCGATCACGATCGTGCACACACCCCTGTAGCAGCAATACGTACATGCAGAGGCAGTCAGGCTTGTTAGCATGTAGTGCATGTACGAGCCACAAGCCAAACCAGCAGTCTGCTGGAGTCCCACACATAGGGAGAGCGTGGACGTACGCCATGCTACTGCAACTGATTTCGCTTTACTCTTCCCGCGTTCTTGGGGAATTGACGGTAATTGATGTAAGCGAGTGTTGCGACAATGGGGCTGTTCCGCGCTCTCATTGGCTAAAAATTGAATAATTACGAAACGAGGGATTGCATTTTATTTTCGGGACTGCGTTGAAAGGGCGGAAAGTGCTTCGTGTGTCCGTGCAATTCCGCATCCTGCAGATTGCGGAAATGGCGACGGGAGGAGACGCGGCGATGGCCGTCAAGAGCGACGAGTCGTTGGGCGCTCTGTGCGAGATCCACGTCGCGCATGTGCGCTACATCGATGGCGACGACCACCTGAGGCTGCAGCTGCGCATCCGGAACGACCGCAAGACGTTCTTCCGCCCTGTGACGGAGAAGTGCGACAAGCTTCGGTACCGACTGCAGATCCTCGCGGCAGCAGCAGCAGCAGCAGCAAGCGATGGCACTGATCCAAATGGAGGCTTTGCGGGTTGCAGAAAGAACGCGCTAGGGCACGTCAAGAGTAAGAAAGCGAGAGGCAAGACCAAGAAGAAAAAGAGCACCAAACCACGCGGAACGAGCGAGAATGACAATGTGAACACCCCGGGCAACCCTGTGGAGACACGACACGAGCCCGCGCAAACGAAGGTCAGTGTGCGGTTCTTCAATGACGACGGGCTCGAGTTTCTCTCAAAGAACTTGGCGATTGGCGACGTGCTCATGCAAACCGCTCGTATCGAGATTGGGGACATAAGCTACATCGTGCTGAAGAACCAGCCTCTCGTGTTGAAGCTGAGTGTGCTGGAGCCTGTGCTCGCTGGCATTCCAATGATACCGATCCCGGAAACGGAGTTCTGCGAGCCAGACGAGTGCTCCTGGAAGTGGTTCCTCGTTGGTGACGACGGTCAAGGTGTTCTTTGCAGCACAACTCGTCGGTACGTCCCTTCCAACGACGAGACCGGCAGTAGGTTCCGAGTGGAATGCCATGCACCATCCATGCACTCCTTGTTCGCAGACGACAGCAAGGTAGAGATTGTCACGACGCCAGTTATCCGAGGACCAAGTCGCGAGGTTTTCAAAAAGCGACAGCTTTTGGGGAAGACGCGTGCCTGCGATGCTGATAACAGCGGGTCAAGTGCTTTCCGAGTGATGAGCTACAACATTTTGTTCGATGGGTACACCACAACGGGTCACGCACAGGAAAACTTGTTTCCCTACGTCAGCGCATCAGTCATGAACGAGATGTACCGCATGCAGCTGGTGTTCCAAGAGATCGAGGAGAGCAACGCCGACATCATCTGTCTTCAAGAAATGGGTGAGACAACGTACAACACGTTCTTTGCACCAATGATGAAGCCCGTTGGGTTTCACACGTTCTACTTGGGAAAAACGGGAAGCACACACGAAGGTTGCGCAGTCTTCATCCGCAGTAACGCCTTTGAAGTCGTCTCTGAACATATGGTGGATTTGGGCATGACCATCAAGCATTCTCCAGATCCAACCATTAAGGCGCTGCTGACTGAGTTCCCCGAGATCGCGAAGGGCTTTGACAAGATTCCGTCAGTGGCGCAGATATTTCTCCTGCGATCGACTCGTGCCCCGACGAAGCACCTCGTTCTTTCCAACACCCACCTTTTCTATCGCGAAGACGCACATCTGATTCGGCTGCTTCAGACCGTCGCGGTGGTGCGCGAAGTCAGCAAAATCCGACTCGATGTTGGCAATCACGTTGGGCTCCTTCTTTGTGGTGACTACAACTCGTTTCCACATACTGCGCCAGTTCATTTCCTGCTCAATGCAAACATCGATTCGAGCCATCGGGAGTGGCAGGACGCGCCGCAGTTCAAGTGGAACCGAACAGTGAGCAAGACCGGCAACAAGAACAGCAAAGATCACCCAAGCAACCATCGCGTCGAACATGGGAGATTCGAGCATCATTTGGCGCTCGAGAGTGCTTGTGGTATTCCAGCATTTACGAATTTTGCTGGCACGTTCGTTGGGACGCTGGATTACATCATGATGGGTAGCGAGTGCTTAGCTGTGAAGCAAGTCTTCCCATTCTTCACTACAGAGGAAATCAGCGAAGAAGTGGCATTGCCGTCGTCCAAGTTCCCATCGGACCACATTTCATTGATATGTGATCTCGACTGGAAAGCGTAAGTGTGGGTGGATCCTGTGTACGACAAGCCAAGTGTGCAATGTAAAGCACTGTTAATCAAGAGATGGTTGGGCAAGCAGTAGTAACAATAATGGCAATAGTGCTCATCAATTGATCAAGCTCTGAAGATGCGCTGTGTGTTGGGGTATCAGAGCGAAGACAGAAGTCCACTTCTGTCAAAGTCTGCGGGTACTGTGTCTTCATCAACTGATTAGAGTCGAGCAAAGAGAGGAGCTGACCCACAGAATGTGTGACAAAACTACTGCAGTTCCTGCGGTGGATCCTGCAGACGTATTTCCTGTGTGACATCGTCATCAAACGGAATTCTTTGCTCCACTCTCGTTCAAAGCTACATCCAGAAAAAGCTCAATCTACCTTCAAACTTGTCTGTTCAGCACTTCCGAGGCACGTTTGGCGCGTTCCAGGACTCGCACGCGTCGCACGACTGCACGCCCGAGGACGCGGTCATCGTGGGCTTCAACACGGGCTTTGGCAACTTTGTCGACTC
>JAADWP010000812.1:0-14836 GCA_023336215.1 Globisporangium iwayamae | reverse complement strand
GAATTTGAGGACATGAGTGTGTTCGTTCTGCTCGCTGTAGCACATCAAGCAAAATATCTAAATAGCACGCCCCAATTCTAAAAATTGAGAAAGTTACTGGCCAAAACGTGGGTGTGCGATTTCGTTTGGCGCGGAGTGTACGTCGACTAGATTTGTAAAGGAATATTTAGTGTTTAGTGTGTGGAGGCTCGCCTCTGTAACTTTGTGATAACTCCATAAAATTACAAGAGTAATCTTAGCACATACCTACCTATTCTATAATACTGATATAGATGATTCCTGACACGAGAACATAAACGAAAAGCCCCTTGCTAGTTGTGACTTGTGGCCCACGCATTCTCTTATTTCATGTCCGATTTCGCGATTGATCCAATTCTGTGGATGTATTTTCTATTACTATTATTTGATTGGGCTAGAAATCAATTTCAGATTGTCTCTGATCGCAGACTAACAGATTTATAATATGAAGAGTCTATTTTAGTGATCTCAGGAACAGTCTGAGCCCTTGACAGCTTCTAACTCTGTCTTGAATGCCGAGCTACGAGATTTCAAACTCAATACTTTTGTTTTTGTTTTTTGGGGGCTGTAGTAGTTGGTGGACATTTTTGCGTTGAATCCCATTACGTCACTTTGATTGGATTGTAACTGTAATCAAATAAAATCTGAAATACAAACGGCAAAAAGCACGATTTTGCGTATAAAATACCAGTGTGTATAAACATGATTTGAGTCAAAGAAGTCCGAGAGAGATTTGACAATGAGGATAAAGTCTGATTGGTTCTCCTGGGCAAGGAATACTGATTCCCTTCTGCTCTGCATATACGTCAATGCCTGGGGAAGCCGGCACTTCGTGAAGGTTGTCTTGTCAAAGATATCGGGCCAAGTTGTTTATGCGAAGCAAATTGGAAAATGAGTCTCAGCCCACTTGCTAAAGACTTCTGCAGTAGTGGGCTATGTCACTGCACTATTACAAAGATTGCTGTCCTGGAGATTGATGCATTCAGCTAAAGTGCATGAGCCTCACGCACTGTCCAAGACGAACCACAGCTTGTCTATTAGTCATGGATGCAACTGCACCCAACAAATCGCGGCTGAACTGCAGCCGTTATTTCCTTTAGCAGTATTCCAGGTGGATAATGAACTTCAATGGCCAATGAGTCATGAGGCAAGCTTTTACTCAGGCCTGTCCTACACTTACATAACTATTTGCAAAAAAGTCTCGAGCTATTTGGTGTCATTTCATCATGCAGCTCGATTATTTTCCTTCGTTTTGTTTGGTTTTTGGAGTGTGCGCCTACTATTAATCTTATCAAACGTAGTATTGACCAGCCTACTGAATTCAGCTGGATGCGTTTGCTAAAGCTACTCAGTGTCACTATATATTAACGTAGTTCACAGAATAAAAACTCTGCTGTGAATACTGCTTCCTCTCTAATTTGTTGGCCTGCTGTTTGAATATTGGCTCCTTCGATATAGTGCCCCTACTCATCCCGAGAGATCGACACAACGCTAGTACACCAATTTACACCAGTCAATCAAAGCTCTATTCCATCCATCCATTTGCATCTCAGCACTGTCGACTGTTACACCTGCTGTAGAGGCAGTCATATATCATTCTACCATGGCCCCATGATGTACTGCAATCGACATTAGCGAGAAACAAGAAGTAATCAACTGGATTTACGCAAGCGGCAACAAGGTTCCCACTCGCGCTGTCGCCCACTTCCGCATGGAATGTAATGACCTTGCACTTGGTGCAGCCGAAGGATCGAGCGAGATAAGCGCTGGTCGGGCGTGGAGCGAGTAAGCGGTGGATGGCGAGGGACCACGGTCGTGTGCGAGTGAAACGAAGAGGAGAATGCGAGGAGCTTGAGTTGGAAGTGGTTGTTGTATTGGTAATAAAAGGGAAGTGAGTGTGTGAGCTTGTCTGTTTCTTTCCTGCCTTCCTATTCATTATTTCTTCTCCAAGGGGGCGCCCTGTGGGTAGGACATGGGTCGTAAGATACAGGCACGCGTATCTATGTTGTAGGACACAGGCAGGCATATCTATGTCGCAGAACACAGGTCCTGCCATGCCTTTACCTCCCCGGATTCTTTGACTTGTTTCTAGCTAATATGAATCTTCAATGTATTGCACTTGTCCTGCGTGCTTGGATGATTACGCTACTTTGGTTCTTTTGCTACTCTAAAGTGAATGTAAAATTGGAGAGATGTAAGAGGGATGCTGTCCACGACAGTCCCCCAAACATGACTTCCACGCTTGTGCGTCTTGAGGAAGCGTTTCCGACTTGGAGGGAAGGAAACTTGAGTACTTGAAGCAAATTTGCAACTGAATTGAAAAGCTGTTATGGTTCCTGTCGCTACTCCTAATTAGCCTCAAGGGCTCCTAGAGGTTTTATGAAATAAAACCTACTCATGCAGAAATAAACCTACTAAACTGATATATAAAACCTTGGGCGCACTGAGGTTCAACCGTCGAATTTTGAGCTTGAAGTCCTCTAGAAATTACCTGCGATGTGATTGGCTCGCGCCACTCATCTCAACTGGCACAGCCACGTCGGCCGCGTCACCAGTGCAGCTCCCCAAGTAGGAACCATCATTCTGTACTTGATTAGTACATGATGCAATCACTCTGTACTAATTGGTACATGTGATCAACATTCTGCACTGATTAGCACAGAGAACGATCGTGACGTCATCCAATGACATCACACGTGCATGTGGGATCTGTCGTACTGTGATTCTTTTGTTCTTTGTCTCCACAATGCACGCTGAAGGTGGTGTGTGCCACACTAGATCTGAGGACAGATCCACCTTCATGTAATGGCTAGTTTAGTCCAATACAAGAGGGCAACCTGATGATGGCCTGTCTCCAAGAGTAAAGGTATATCATTACATGAAAGGCTGACACCTCGTCCCTGAGACTGTGCGCAAGTGGTGGCGTAACCGTGCTGATATACTGGCTGTAGCCCACACCAGAAACGTGTCGAAGGTGATGGGCGCAAGCCTGTCCTAGGCGTGCATGAATACCTGCTTCTTGACGCTATCATCGAGCGCTGTCTATGCAAAGAAAAGTTAAGCGCAAATGGGTTGCTTCGAAGGTTTTTAAATCTTTGCCGGGATGAACACTGACGGTGACGTGTTTCTGTCTTTGCATCAGTGGGTCTCTGAGTCCATGCGCCGTAACAATATCTCCTTCCGCCGCCACACCAATATAACCATTCTCGACGGTGACGTGCTCACAATCCGTGCTGTCAGTTACATGCGCTATTTGTCCAACACGTTCGACGGTTTTACCGCAAACGAAACAGTGCTGACGAATAAAGCTGCGGTGTTTTCGAAGACATTCGAAGCACCACAGCCGATAGAATTATCGCACACCATGTCGTTGTTAAATCGACGGGGGTTACTTCAATGTGAGTAATTGTTGTAATTGCAGCGACCGCGTCATGTCACAAGCTGATCTCACTTGTGATTTAGAAGCAGAAAAGCGGTGACAGGAGCATCAGCATGGTCGACTCTGTCCTCGTCGCGTACCCACCTCGAGACAGGAGTGACTCCAACCTCCTAGTAAATTGGATTGTCCGCATTTTCCTGTGAGAGCTCGCAGTCCCGGGTAAGCCGCTCGGATGGGACTCAATGTGACTCATATTTCGGCTCGTGTGAAAGCGAAGTGAAACCTGCGCAAGATTGGAATGTGCGTGAATCTTAATGGACTTATAGCGTATCTACAGGTCGGTGATATCTGTATCAACAAGGTCCTCAGGAACCAGCTCAGCGACCTGATCGAAGGCTGGAAGAGATCAAATGCAGTGTAGCACACGCGAGACGGGAGCCCGCTCCCACCTGAATTCGCAAAGATCTGCAACTGGGTCTACTAGCTGTAGTGCTATACACCACAGCTTATTGTGATCAACTCCACCAAGGCAGTCGGCTTCCGCAAAGACCCACAATACTGGCTCACCTGGAACCATGCCGTCTACGGCTGGCCGTTTCAGAGAAAGTGGGCGAGCATAAAAATGATTAGAGTGAAGTCGACGTATTCGATTTTAAAAAGTTACACTGCGCTTTGAAAGACATTAGCATCATTGATAAATAAATAACAATGATCACCTTAGTTCTTTCGCGTTGTAGAAATAGTGCCCTCACCAAATAAAAGCCCTCCAACGATATTTTTGACATTTCGAGTGAACTGTATTGAATAGAAACCCAGGCTCTATTTGATGAAATATCTTACATAAGTAAAAGTAACAGAGATATCTTTTAAGCATGTTTCGTAATATAAATTGGAATCTTTATGTATTTTGGGGTATATCTGTAATATGATGGAAGTGCTGAATCTATCATTCTTGGTCATTTCCGTAAATATGCATTTTGTTTGTGTTATTTACGCATGTAGACGGTGTAGCAAGCAAATTTCGGCGACAGGACACATCTGTGGGCGTTCTGTAGGTTGCTTACCACGCGAGTGTTCAGCTCCGTTCTCGGTCGCTCGCCCTCTCTAGCCAGTGGCGTGCTCCCTATTACAAACACTGCGCTGTACAAATACAAAAGAACAGAAGAAGAAGAAACAAACAAGAAACAAGAAAAAGAGAAGAGAGCGTCCGCCGCCGTCTATCGATCGCTTCATCTCTGTATTCTGCTGGTATTCATTCACCATTCACGCACATGCGGAGCAAATCCCATCGAGACCATAACGTCACCGCCACATGTATGTGAAAGGGCCATCCACGAGGGAGCCTTGTGTGTTCCCCAGAAGAAGGAAGTAGCAACTGCTGTGGAGCAGTCCGGCCTCAACGAAAACCAGTGGTGTGGGGTTGTAACTCGCGCGCTGATTGGCTGGCCTGGCCGCTTTTCCCAGAAGCGTTTCTTTTTTGACGAAAAATTCGCAATAGTTTTCAGGTCAAAATATTGCATTTGTAATAGACGCCTCTTGCATATCATTTTAAATGTATGAATAAAAGATGAGGATTTAGTGAGAGCACTTTCAAAGAGAAAGATAGTACAATGGTAAAGTATTCTGACAATAAATAGCATAATCGAAGCATGGATATGGTTTATTGAGGTGCCCACAAGTGACGTCCTCTGTATTCCTGATCTCTGATGTAGCAACCCTCAAGTTCAAACCGCATGTTGTCGCACTGATGTGGTTGCCTGTTGACTGACCATGCGCAGCGGTTTTGGCTGAAAATTACCATTGCGAAACAGCTGCGTGGGAAAGGTTACCTGCCCTTCCTCTTCCTCGTTCCTTCTTTCTCGCTCGCTCTCTCTCGCTTTTCCGCTCGCTCTGGTCTGCGAAGGCCGTTAGTACGGAAAACAAACAGAGAGAAGCGAGAGAGAGAGAGAGACGCGCGCTTCTTCCTCCACGCCTCCATTCCCGCCCCGCCTTACAAGCCAACGCTCGTCCGCGACGTGCTGAGCCCCGACCGGTTGATTCATTCAACCACAGTGAAAGAAGGAAATCAATCCAGCAGCGCGCGTGTGTGTGTGGCCAGCAGTCCGACTGATTTAGGCGACCGACTACAGACAGACAGACAGACAGGAAAACGACTTGCTCTCGTCATCTCCCCCTTCCTCCCTCACTCCGGTTCCTTTCCCCGCGTGCTCCTTCCGCGCGTCGTCTTCTGCCTGCGCCGCGTTACAAGTAGCAAGGTACGCCGACATCTTCTCTTATGCGTCGTGATGGAAAGGCGAGAGCATGGGTCTCATGATCGCGTCGTTTTTTTGTTGGCTTCTTTTTTTTACTACTTGGATCACAGGAAACCCCCATTTCCCCCCTTTCCTCATCATGAGCGGCTCGAACGACCGACGATGGAGCCTCGCGCGCGCGACCGAGTTCTTTAGCGGTGACGGCAAGCCCGACATGTACGACCATGACCACAAACTTCTCCCATCCATTTATCTATTCGTGTGTGATAACAACAGCAGGCTCACCGAAACGAATGTGTTTGTGTAATACAGGCTCGATATCCGCGGGATGACCGCTGTTACCAAGGGGGCGACCGGCAAGCGTGACAAGTTTCGCAAGAGCGTGTCGCGCTGCGGCGTCTCGATCTACGGGCCGAAGCACTCGCAATCTACTGGTGCGTGTGTACAGCTCCCCACTACTATTGGGAGAAAAAAAGAGTTGAAATATGGCAAGAAACTTACTTGCGTGACTTGTCTTTTCCAGCAGAAGTGAACAGTACCGCTGGCGCTCGCGAGAAGATCTTTATTGAAGATCCACGCGCTCCATGTCTTAACATCGACTACTCGAACGACTCGTACCGCCTGCTGCCTTCGTCGGAGAAGTTCTCGGCCCACACGGGCGTGTGCCAGATTCTAGGAACCAAGTGTATCCGTGGCGGCAAGCACCGCATCAAGGTTGGCGACATTATCCGCTTCGGCTCGGTGGGGCTTCTCGTGACCGAGATTGACACGGGCGGCGTTGGACCAAACGATGCGTGCCTTTCCACCTCTGAAGTGAATGGACTCATCCAGCGTGTGGTGTGCCATGACGAAGCCATGGTGGACGCAGACAGCGGAATGGACACTGACGACGACGCCGGCGAGGTTTCTGGAAACGACGAGTCGAAGCCTCGTGCGTCCCAGCAGCGGCAGTCGACCACGGCTGTATGCTATGTGTGCTACGACGAGACGGAGGACGACAATCCGCTGATCTCGCCGTGCAAGTGCTCGGGTGACACCAAGTACATTCACCTGAACTGCCTCAAACGATGGAACACGAACGGTGAGAAGAACGAGATTTGCACAGTCTTGGACGAGAGCAACGCGCGCACGTGCTCCATCTGCAAGGCGCCGTACCCATCGAAGACGCGTCTCCCATCGGGCAAGTCGATCTCGCTTTTGCCCGACCGCCTGAATCCGCCGAACATCATGTTTCAGGTTGTGACGAAGCACTCATCGTCGACGCTGAACCTGTCGACAAGATATCAGCTGAGCTACAAAATGCTGATGGACAACGACATCAACCGTCCACTGATGGTTGGGCGTTCGTCGCAGTGCGACTTGGTGCTGAAGTACCGAACGGTGTCGACGATCCACGCTGAGATTCACTACGCGAAGGGCGAGTTCTTCCTGAAGGACGCTGGCAGCTCGAACGGCACGTTGCGATACATCTACCGTCCACTGACTCTCCACAACAACCAATCGCTTCACGTGAAGTTCGGTCGAACGGTGCTGTCGATCAAGCCGACGAAGAAAATCCGCCTGCCTCATTTTTTCAGCAGCAACAACCACATGCACAGCAACTCGCGAATCGAGAGCAGCGCGCACGAGGACGAGGACGAGGTATCGCACTCTACCCCCAGTAACACTAGATCCCGCTTCCACAACAATCCTCCGCAGCAGCCCGCGCAGAACTCGCAAGCCCTTCAGACGCAGTTGCAGAACCTGGAGCTGTAAGAGGCGTGCGCGCTCGTCTTCTCGAGCACGGACTTCATCAGAAAGAACGATATTCCCGCTGCTCACGAAGACGAACGACGCTTAGCTCAGCCCAATTTTCCAGATGACTATATTGGCGACGGAGAGGGAAACGACAAGTAAATATTCCCCAGCGCGGTCGACAGAGACGAGAGAGAGAACGAGAGTGAGAGAAGGCGGAGGAAGAAGGCGTGCACGCGACCAAGAGATGTGTTCCTGATACAAGTGCGAGATGGAAGGCGTGGACGGTATGCGCGTGCGTGCATGTGTTTTTTTTTATTTGTAATACAAAGCGAAACACCTCAGTGCTGGCAATGCGATTAGAGCTGATCCTTGGGAGCAGTCGTGGGTTAGATCCTCGACACGTCGCCAGAAGATCGCTTTGGCAGCGATAATGTGCATGTGAACAAGTCAATATTCTCTTCACTCTCCAAGTCTCTCCCTTCAGCTCAAGACCAAGATCCACAGCTTTTCTACAGACGTGCCTCGCCGACGAACGCGTCGTGGGCGTCGATCCTGAACTCATCCTTCTGACCAGCTGCGTTTCTCGTAACACTACCCGCACCAGAGGGTCATCTGCGAGCACATCACGCGGTCACTGAGGGAGCGCGGAATGGATATGTACGATGTCAACGAGGACTACACCAACCAACTGCGCAACTACTGGTACGGCAAGGTGGTCCCATGTATGTATGGCGAGGGTGAGGTATGGCGATTCACAGAGTGTGACGCTTTACCAGCGACATGAACGCTCAAGACGTCGATGCGGCGCTGAACATCCTGTACATTTTCACGGTAGAGACCTTGTCAGGCGATCGGCCGCACGTAGATAGCAAACCAAACTCACGCGTGCTGCTCTCGTCCGTCCCTTAGGGTCGTGTTGTTGGAAAAGCGCGTGAGAGGGAGGAGCACCATATTCTTGGGTAAAAGTAATATTTGCAATAAATGAGGTTTCGATTTTTGGCCTCTGCGTGTTTGTCTTCCAAGAGCATGCATTTGCATGGATGGATAGATCGATGGACATGCCAGTATGACTGATTTGTGTGGTTGCGGCAGCAAATGAAGGGTTGAAAATGCCAATGCCCTGAGACTCGACAAACGGAAAACTGCACGCGGATTATTGGCATCGACTCGAACTCCCAAGACCTCCTCGGTAATGTGCATGCATGTTCCTATTTCAACATTCAACTTGGACTCTGTGTATCTATCTACCTATCTACCTAATCAATCGTCCGAGATGTTGGACTCCATGACGCTGCGCGCCATAGACTGCAGCATGGCCTGCTGGAAGCGCGCAGCGATGCGTGGGTGATCCTGCTTCATCTTCTTGTACTTGGCCTTGCTGAGGAAGAAGAGGAAGCTCTTGCCCTTGGCCTCGGCGGAGAACTGGTGGCGCTTGTTTAGGATGAGCTCCGAGGCGCCGATGATGCCGCCCTGGCACACGCGCAGGATGCGCTTCCGGCCGCGGAAGCCCGGCCCCATGCCTTCATGCAGGTTCGTCGGCAGGAAGACGTCGATCTTGCCGTAGCCGACAAAGTACACGCCCGCCACGATCGCCCCCGCCTTGTACACGAATTCGCCCGTCTGCTTGGTGAGCGGCTCCACGTACAAATCGCCAATCTCCTTGGTGAGCACAGCAGCCATCGGGTCCTCGCGCTGGTCGAAGTCCTGCTTAGGCAGCAGCTCGTGCAGTAGCTGCATGCGGCAGCCGCCATCGCCTTCGCGCGGTACGGTCTCGCTCAACGGGAACACGCCAGCATCGACCAGCAGCTCGTCTTCACACCACTCGAGCGCCTTGTCGACCGACTCGAACACGAGCGAGCCGGAGCCCGAACCATCCTCCTTCTCAATCACATCGTGCGCGCGCAGCAGCCGCTCAACGTCGTGCGGGACGCTCGAGAACACGAGCACGACGCCGTGCTGCGCCAGCAGCTGCTTGGTCGCGTTGAAGCAGCTGCGCACGGACGTGGCGTCCACGCCGCGCACTTTTTCAAAGTCAAGAATGAAGAAACGCGTGCGCATCGCGCGGATGCTGCGCGGGCTGCTTGAGTTCAACTCGCTCGAGATCGTGAAGCCGTTGTGCTCGTCGAGCGACGTGAGCCCCTCGTATTCGTTCTCGTCCGCCTCGGTGCCTGTGGTTGTGGCGGTGCTGGTGCCATTCTGCTGCCTGACAAGCGGCTCGGACTCGTCGGTGATGCGCGAATGGCGGAAGTTGGTCAGTGGAGACGACTGGACGGTCAGCGCCGCCGCTGCGTGGGCCGCCGCAGCCTCGGACATGCTCACGAGCACGTGGCGCCGCACCTCCTCCATCATCTTGACGCTGCTGCCGAAGAAGATGAAGCCGTCGAGCTCGAGCGTGACGATCGAGAGGCGTGCAGTCTGCAGCAACGCGCGCTCGCGCAGGTCCCGCTCGACGCGGCTGCGCTTGACGACGCGACGCACGGAGGACACGGCGATGTATGACCAGATGAAGTTGAAACCGGCCACGACGATGCCCATGATGATGCCCACGTCCAGGTTGTAGACATTCATGACGATGAACGTGAACCAGACGATCGCGAACTCGCGGAAGAGCATCTTGTGGCGCGCGTGCCACATCCACTCCATCATGAGGTCGGCCGCGATGAGCGTCTGCAGCGCGCCGAAGAACACTTTCGGCACGTACGCGATGATCGAGAACGGGCAGAGCACGACCACCAGCTCGAGCACGAACACGAGCACGCCGTTGATGCGGCTGTCGAGGTTTCCGCGCAGGGTGAAGATCGTCTGTGAGAAGATGTATGAGCCCGTAAAGCCGCCTGTGAGCCCCGAGACAAAGTTCGAGATGCCCACGGTCTGCAGCTCGTGGTTATGGTCGAGCGACGTGCCGAGCGCCATCTCGATGGCTGCGACATCGAGTGACGAGGAGAACGCGACCACGAAGTACATGGCGATCCACGTCGGGATGAGCTTGTCTACGAACGAGAAGTTCGCAAGACTGAAATCATAAAAGCCGTAGATCTCGATGATCGAGCGTGGGGCTTCGGGCGGCGGACTCACCCATCCTGCCGCGCTCGCCTCCTCCAGCGAGATGTCGAATACGAACAGGATGCCGTAGAAGATGATCAGGATCGCAAACATGCTGCAAGGGAGCACGGCCACGTGGTCGCAGTGCGAAAGTGCGATAAAGATGCCGATGCCCGCGAGCACGCCGGGCATCACGAGCAGCAGCGAGTCCCAGTTCGCCAGCTGGAGCCAATCGACGGGATCCTTGATCGTCTTGCCTGACATCATCGACAAACCCGCTTCGAGGCAGTAAAATCCGATGTACGCCAGGTAGCCGCCGACCACGGGCATAGGCAGGTACTGTACAAAGCTCGCGATCTTGAGCTTCCCCGTGATGATGAGCGCAATGCCCAGCAGCGCCGTCGAGCCGGCAAGCGTGAAGAGAACGGTCGAGAGCACTTCTCCCATGGAGAACGTCTCACCTTCGAACTGACGCAGCGACTGCACAGTTGAGGTCGCCATGGCTGAGAGGAAGATAAGCCCAGCGTCCTGCACTTGGCCGATCGCGAACGACAGCGAGCTCGTCAACGTGAAGCAGAGCTGGTGCACGGCGGCTGTATGGCACACAAACGCAATCGAGATACAAGAGAGTAAGTATCAAGTGTCACTACGACAACCTAGTGCAATACGAGAGGCAGGCAACATATAGGACAGACGCACCTGAGATGAGCACGAGCTTGACGAGGTCTGTCATGTAGGGCTGGAAGGCCGGATCGCGGAAGATGATCTGCGCAAAGCTGATCATTACAGGGATGAGGATCACGGTGTTGAGCATGCCGTACATAGCGATCTTGACACCGCGTCCGTCCTGCGCTTTCGAAATGTTGCTGCTGACGCCATTGTTAGCAACGACGTCATCGACAATCGGCAGTTGCTCCTCTTCCTGCTGCGCGGCAGACGTGCGGTTGAACACGTCGAGCAGTGAGCGGCGCTGGTGGTACGAGTGGCGCGGTGTTTTCATGACAGCACCCGAGCCGGACCCTGGAGGCGTAGCCTTGTGTCGCGGCGGCAGCTTCTTGCTCGACGATGGTGGTGGCTGCTGCGCACTTCCGGCCGTGTGGTCCACGACGCGGAACGTGGGCAGGATCGAGCCGTACTGCGCGCCGTCGAAGGAGCGACTGGTGACGTTGGGCGACGGCGCAGCGGCATTCGCGTGCTGCCAGTGCGACGATGCCGGTGAGCGACGGCGCGGGGTCCGAGCGGTTGCGCCGGTGCTGTCCATGTTGAATGGGCGTGTGCTGGTGTGCGCCGGTGCTGGCTTGTTGCGGAATGGGAATGGCTGCTCCACAGGATGGGAATGGAATTTGGGAGCCGCTGAGCTGCTCGCGGTCCGGTATCAGCCACTCACCAGCTGTTTTCATCAATGGACAAACATCGCCAATCAAAATCACCGCTTTTCTGAAGCGAAGCCACGCTGGGCTGGAACCGTAATCAGGAGGAAGGAAGACAGCGGAATGTTGCGACGTGGCGCACATCGCTTTTAAGCCATTTTACGGTCTAAAGATGTAATTTTGGGGGAGTAGCAGTATACATTTATAGTTTTTACTTCCGATTGAATATATTCGAAACATAGAAGCGACGACTGTGATCGTCGTCGTGATCGTCACAGATGGTGATCTCAGTTGGTGGGTAAAGTACTGTACTGCGTTGCAAACTCGTTTCAGGAGGTGACTGAAGCTGTTTTGATTTACCCTCATATAGGTTACCTTTGAATATGTGGTAGTCGTAGAGAGGCTTTGCTCGGTTACTCACTTTGTCAACGATGCTGCTTAGACGAGCGGTTCACCTGCCATCGGCTGTCGGGCAGCGCCACGTGCTGGCCCGTGCGCTGAGCACCAAGGCCTCTCTACCGCGGCCTGGAGGCGATGCGAACAGCAACGAGCGTCTACCGCGCGTGGTCAGCGAAGACGCCGTGTTCGAGAACCCGTGGCTGCGACTCAAGACGATCCGTTTTCTCGACCAGCAAGGCCGCGAGCGCAAGTGGACGGGCATCGAACGCACAACCACGTACCCGACGCTGAGCTCGCGGTCGTCCCCACAACCAACAGCAACAGATAAAGATGACGGTACCACCACCGCTTCTACTACCTGCAGTATGCAAGAGGACGATGAGAAGTGCGACGCCGTGGTGGTGTTTCCGTTCCTAACGCAAGCGAACACCGCGCCGCAGGTGATCCTGATCCGCCAGTTCCGTCCGCCCGTGGGCAAGTGGGTTGTGGAGCTTCCCGCAGGGCTCATCGATGGCGATGAGGATCCGCACGTGGCTGCATTCCGAGAGCTTCTCGAAGAGACTGGGTACGTGGGTTCGAGCGTGCTGCACATGGGGCCGCCTATGGTGAACGACCAGGGCATCACGAACGGCAAGTGCCGCCTACTGCTCATGCAGGTGCGCCACGAGGACCAGCATGCAGCCATCGAGCAGCACCTGGAAGAGGACGAAATGATCCAAGTGCTGCTCGCGCCACTCGACGGCTTAATACCGTGGCTGCTGAAGCGCAAGGCCACCGCGGGCGACGCTATCGACGCGCGTCTGTACTCGTACGCACTCGGCTTGCAAGCAGTGCCGCTTGGCATTTGTTCGAAGCTCAGCTGATGTGAAGGGCTGACTACTCGGTAGATCGACATAACAATTTGGTTATGGATTTGAGGAGCTCTTCGTTGGTATGTGTGCGTGTGTGTTGTTGTTGCTTGTTGGCTCTATTGGTATGGATGAAAATGGTGTCACGGTCTCTTCGTCACTCGCCGTACTCATGCTTTATCAAGAGATGACGCAGTTTGTGTCTTCACCACCTTCCTTCGAGGTGTCTTTCTGCTCCTCGCGCGCCTTCGCAGCTTCCTCTGCTGCGCGCTTCTTCAGACGCGCTTCGCGCCGCAGGAAGTAGCCCGCGGACGAGTGGAGCTTGTAGTGCTGCTTCCGGCTAGCGACAGAGAAAAAACAAAAGTCACACACAACAACAACAACACCAATGACAATGACGCCAACAACAGCATTCGTGGGTACGCTGTCAGTCGTAAAATACATGGCAGCAACATGCGAAGCAAAGCAGCTCAACTTGAGCCCCACGTACCGCTGAATGCGTTCCTGCTCTTCCTCGATGCGCTCTTCGACGATGTTCATGCCGTAGTAGCGGTTCGGCATGCCGCTACGCCTCGAGTGGACGCCGTAGTGGTGCGCAATCCACACTTCCTCGTCGATGCCGTACATGCGCCTCGCAGTGTAATCCGGCCCGCCCGTGTAGCCTCGCGCGGCGGCCTCGGCTGCAGCTTGTGCGGCGTACGGATGCATTCGACCGCCGCCTGTGGACTGCGGACCGAAGCTCTGTGCCGGGCGAGAGGCGTCGTACTGGCGCCGTGTGTTGGCGTCTGAAAGCACCGAGTGCGCCTCGCTCACGTTCTTGAAAAGCTCTGCTTTTTTCTATAACGGTTAGATGCGTCAGCCATCCTTGCCATGATCTGCTTGCATACCTTGAGCTAACGACCGCGTACCGTGTCATTGCCAGTCACGTCCGGATGCAGAGTCTTTGCTGTCAATATAGCAGGTGATGCAAGGATTCGAAGTCAGCACCATATAGCGTGTGCCCTTGAAAGCACATGCGGTGCCGGGCAAACCTAATCGGAAGTACGCGTCCTTGATCTCTTTTGCTGACGCCGACCTGCACACAAAGCGCCATCACCGCAACAATACAGAGAGAAGCAGCAGAAGGAGCGTTGGTTACAGCAGCAGCAGCAGCACACGTCCGTCGCCATTAACGAACAGCACCAGGCGAGCGTCGCAGCACCGACCGGGAGACGTTGAGCAGGCGGTAGTAGTCCATCGCGCACGTCGCCTTCGACAAGCGGCTGGCATTCGCCTATGTAATGACCCCGATATTTGCTTCATGGGCCAATCTTTTGCCTAATGGGGCTACAAATGTAATTTACGACATATGTTTTTTCCAAATAGACCCAAGTCTTTTGCGTGCAAAGTAGGTCGATTCGATCATGGCATGCTCTGGCGCCTCAGAAGATCGCCAACTTACACTCCGCGCCAAGTCTTTTCGCAACTACCTTTTTGTTCATATCTCCGTCAGTTTTTGGAATTGACGCGTGCTGTTTGGATATGTGTTTCCTATTACATAGCAGAACGTCCCCAATGCGCAAAACTGCGCTAAAAAGCCTTCTTTTAGGGGTCTGCCATACAAATTGCTGCTCTCGGCACATCGCCGTGTTTCGCACACGTGTATCTATACAAAAACAAGATAAAGAATGATGGTAAAAAATGATTGTATTGGCAGTTCGTCGTGTGGACTGTGTAGACTATTGACACGAAAGCAATGGGCAGGGGAGCGCTGCTCACGGACGAAGAGCGCGGCAGAATCAAGGGACTACG